>BQNB010059830.1:1145-27228 GCA_026074375.1 Tanacetum coccineum | reverse complement strand
ACTACATGATTCAACCATACAATTGTAATGCATATGATTGTCATGCTTGTCGTGTCGTTTTTAATTCTTGATGTTAATGTCGTCCAAGTAAAAGATGACAACACTTTCATATTATTTGAGAAACGATGTATGCTTCAAAAAGCATTCACTTACCATCTTAGCAATATTCTCCGGCGTCAAGTTTTGCAGACCGGTTATCCTTCATTAGCATTTGTCATGTAAAACATTGCAAGAATACACACATAATCTCAATCGATAAATGACTCGTAAACCCATAATTATGAGGTTGAATTAAAGACTTGTAGTTTTATGAAAATTCTTAGGGGATCTTATGTTTTTGTATGAAATGTTGTTATCTTTATGTTCAATTTTTTTTTTCTATCTAAAGTTGTTTAGCTTATCCGCTATAACACCAATTGCAGCTTGACTCTTGCATGTACCCACATCCCGAGCGAGTGAGTGTGAGAAGGTATCAATTAATATAGTTACAAAATTTATATACTTCCCTCATCCCAAATTAAATGTCTAGCTTTCTAGTTTGAGATGTCTTAAATATTTGTTCACTTAATGTTTCAACCAATCAAACGTTATTTTAGTGGGTAGTAGAGGTGTACAAAAAAACCGGTTCATGAATCGAACCGGGGAAAAAAAATCGAAACCAATTTTTTTTAAACCGGTTTTTTTGATACCGGTTTCTCTCAAACCGAACTGGCAGTTTCATAACCCGTATAAGAGAAATCGACCGGACCGGTTTGTAAACCGGTGAAACCCGGTTTTTAACCAAACCGGTTACATAAGAACCTGTTAAACCGATTGACTAACCGAACCGTTTAAGCATTTTCAATATGAAAAATCGGTTTTTAGCCAAACTGGTTTTAGTCAAAACCGGTTCAGTTTTGAAAAAACCCAAAATGTTCACCTCTAGTGGGTAGAGATGATATATGATCATTTTACAAAGGTTGCACGAGTGACGAGTACATCCAATCGTATTGCCGCTAAATAACCGCATTCAAGTTCGGTATCAGTTTCTTGTACCTTTAAAAAAAAGCAATGTATAAGAAACATAAATATTACTCTTGTTTGTTTACAGTTTTTGCATCACTTGAGCAACATTTTTGAAGACTTTTTTTAGGTGTTTAGTCCCACATTGGTATAAGAAACAAACTTATTCCTATTTATATATGTGGTGTATATGAATTCTTTTAGTTTTATGATTTGCATTATGTTGGCTAGTATATACAAATACATAAATTCACGATACTAGCAATCAATCGTGCCCAGGTTAATTTATACAAATTGCTGATTTTTTTGGTAGACATAGTTTTTTAAATTGAGACTCATACATCAAAATTGGTTTTTATTTGTTAATGAATAAACATGAACAAGAAAAGTTATTTGTTTAAGTGTCCATGTTAGTTCATTTGTCTGGTTAAAACTAAATGAATGGACACAAATAAGGCTTCGTTTTTGTTCTTTTGATTCGTTTACGGCCCTAACTATGGCCAGCGGGAGTTATCACTTTTTCATATAAACTGATCTAAACCAATTAAATCTAGATTGTGAGGTCTACTTTCAAATACGGACTAGCTTTCTCATAAGAAATTGGTCCCATAAAATAAGAACGTGTTATAGCGACTTTCATTAATTAAGATTAAATGCATAATTTAACTTTATAAAGCTTTTATTTTTTTTAACGGCGAATTTTATTAAAACCACTAGCAAGGAGCTAGAAATTACAAAGAAACAAGATAAGGATTTTTGAGCCAATCAATTCAACTAAATAAAGCTTTACATCTATAACGACACCAATAAAAAGACCTAGACACTACATCTTCAAAAATCATCGCCATTGATGGATTATTCGAACCAAAAATCCTCTTATTACGAAAAGACCATACGTGCCACCACATTACGTAGAAAACTCATTCGAGAGCCTGCTTATGCTTAATGTGTAATCGAAGATTCACAATCCAAGTTAACTAATCTTCATAAGAGGATATTTCCATGTAGCTAACATCCCACCAACTAGATATCTTACAGGAAATCTCACTAGCGATATGACAAGCAAAAAATAGATGGCTGGTCGATTCCACCCCATTATCGCATAATATAAATACGAAAGAGAAGACGGTATTATTGTACGTTTATACTAAAGTGCAGGATTACCAACCCGAGGCACTTCATTAATGCTTTGTCCGACCCGATTCCTCTATTAATTTCACCCGACCCATTCCTTTGTTTTCGTTTTTCCTCGGGTTTCTTTGATACGTGTCTCATACGTGTCTCATAAACACACAGACAACACCACCATTCTCTCTCACTCTCTTTCTCTTCTCTCTCTCGCATTCATTCTCACTCTCTCTCTAAACGAATTCTCTCATTCATTCTCACTCTCTCTCTAAACGAATTCTCTCATTCATAACGAATCTTTAGATCTGTTACCACCAAACTGATTCTGATCTTGCATTTGAAGGCTAAACAAAAAAGGGCTTCAGCGATCTTCAATGCCTTCCTTCGATGCCACCGACTCCTTCGTTGCTGCCGCTCATGGTGTGTGGCGTCGGTGTCGGTTGGTGACGTTGGCGAGATTTGGTCGGTGATTTGTTTTCCGGGTGTTCTGATTTGTTGCGGATTTGTTTGTTGGGTTGGGTTGGAATCTTATATTGCCGGATGTGTGTCCAGCTGAGTTACAATCTCTAACGGGAAGGTATTTTTAAAACATTTAATTCTTATATTAGGGTTTTGTTAATTTAGGGGTTTGCTTGATTTGTTAATTTTGAAACTTTCGTATGCGGTTTCTGTTAAATTGTAGCCGGAATTTTTATATAGAATTTTGTTTTTTAGGGTTCATCAGGTGATGAGATGACCTAATTAGGTTTTTTTTGTTTTCTTAGACTGCATTTGGATTAACGAGCAGGCTACTTTTTTGGGGGGCTTATGGGGTTGCATTGTTGAGGTTGCCGATACTTTTTTGCATTTATATTTGTTCGGAACATAGAGTACGAGCGCCAATATCTTGGCGGGGTAACCACACCCGTGATATGGTTGAAGCCATGGTGTGTGTTTGGTTCTACTTCTATATTTGCAATGTCAGCCTCATGTTGCACTGATAACGTGTGTAAAGGAAAAGGATAAGAAAAGATGCTGGTAGTTTAGCTTTGCTTATTTTTCTTTGCTACAATTGGATTAAATGAGAATTCTTTTAATCACACTTATTCTATGGTTTTATAATTTTCATACGACTCCTAAAAAGTAGATAGCTTCTTTTAGGTTCACTTGAAAGAATAATAACATGAGGATGTAAAAAAGCTGATATTGATAGTATATGTTTGCTTGGATTTTGGGCATGTTTGGCCGAGGCTGAGAGCATGATGCCGAATGGTGTTTTGCTTGGCTTATGGACACAGATCGGCTGGCTTATGCTCCTTAGATGTAGCCGCTTTTTTCGTTGCCGCTATCCATGGCGTGCGCCGATGGTTGCAGGTGTGTGACGATGGTGACGGCCTCATAGGCCACAAGATAAGCTGACACGCAGTATATATCATATTATACTATTTAATTAAAAGATGGTCATTGTATTATTGTGAGCGTTTTCTATGGGCACTATGATATAAACGCTAGGCGATGATGCTGATTTTCTACTGTTGTGTTTTGTGAGCCACAATTTACAAACACCTGTCTTTTGGCGAGGTAACCACAGCTAGACTGTGGTTGCAGCTCGACGGACGTAAATGGAATCAGTTTACTTTTAGGTGTGAAAAATGGATTTAGATCATGGTTAACATGTTTTTGTACTTAGAGCGAGTCTAGCCCCACTTTATGACAGGTGGCGTATTGCTCCTAGCTTTAATGCCCACTGATGTTCCTGTGGCATGAGCATAGTATTTGGTAAATTATAGTTGGGCTTTTGTTAAAGTCCTCTGATGTCGACGATCACTTCGTTGCCACGCCATTTTATGTAGCGTGGCATCGTTGATCGGTGTGAGGCGATGACAGTGTTGTTTTGCTTTGTCCTCTTGAATGCGGATGTGTGGTAAACAGCAGTTGTGACAACGTACCGACCATGTGGACTGCCACAGATCTAAAGATACGTTTAGAGAGAGAGTAAAAATGAATGAGCTAGAGAAGAGAAAGAGAGTGACAGAGAATGGTAGTGTTGTCTGTGTGTTTTTGAGACACACATCAAAGAAACCCGAGGAAAAACGGGTCGGGTCGGTTTTTCATTAAAAGCACCTTGGGAGAACGATACTGCCCTTTAATATTATAAGTATAATACTTGAAGTACACATTTCCCAAAAAGCATAATGCTTTTTGGCAAGGTCTGTTAATTTGTATCCATTGTGATGCTATATGTAAGATCGTTATAATTCATAACACGTTTGATGATTCTTGTGATTGGGCCTTGTTTTTTCAGAGAGATAAACACATGACGTGATATTCTAGTAAGATAAAATGTGTTTTAAAATAAGAAAAGTGAAAATGACTGAGCTGCCTCTTTCCAAAGTTGGAAGAGGCATAGATCATTTTTTTTTTAAACAAAATACCGGATTTACTAGTACCACGGCTTAAAAACCGAAAGACATACGATTAACTATTAAACTACGAACTATTATAACAATAAAATATAACGGGGTTGACCGAGTCTTTTACCTCATATCTTAACAATCTCCCCTAAGGAGCGAGGGTCACCCATGAAAACACTAGACTTAAGCTTCTTACAGCTGCAGTCTTTATATTCTTCATGTTACAATATAGATACTTTGTTGTAGTGATATTTAGATAACATGAGCTTGTTCACTTTGAACTTGATTTGGATTTTGATCACATGGGAAGCTTCTGAGATCCATCAACCAAACTTTATCTCTCATCATCTAGATAATTTTTCCATCGTTGTGCACTTGTTAAAGAAGACTATGATAACAGAGTTTTGTGGGAAGGCTTTGGACACCTTTATGAGATCTTACATAACTTCATAACAAGTGTAGGTCGTGTCTGAGCATTAGGTTATGAACTTGACTCTGCTGGTACAGGGTATTTCCATCTCCATCTTTAAATGTTCCTGTAATAAAACAGTTAGCAATAAAGAGAAAATTTAATTTGAAAAAATCAATTGATGTGATAATTAATGAAAGTTTTTTGAACACATCGAGAGTATGAGGTGTTTGTACAAATGTTCAAAAACCGTCAATCTTATACTGGAACAAGTTTTGATTCATTTAGAATCGCACCATCGTTTCTTTCCAGATGACACAAGTTTGATTTCTTGTAGAATCGTACAAGTCACCTACCTAGATCTTGTTTGATTTGGCTCAAGCAGGATTACCATACCATCTTCAGTTGTGAATAACCTTTGGGGGGGTGAGCAGGGGCACTCGGGGGGGGGGGATGGAGTGGGATAGGGGGGTGGTGGGTTATGCATGGGGTGTGGGGGTGGCGGGAGAAGGATGGGAGGTTGCTTAACAAAGTGGAGAGGTTGACATCATGTGCGTATACAGTTACTACAGCTCTATCAGGGTCGCAGTGAATGGAGAAACAGTGCAGTCATGTATAGTCCATACACATCTGTGTGTAGCGGAGCACAAGATAATGGAAAATGGGTCCCTAACAGATTACTGAGATCTCTTGCTCTGAGACTCGAAAGTGCGCTTGATTTTTATGATCGACAGGCCGGAGGGTGACAGCCACCTTTTCAATTACCAACCTACTCGGAGTTAGTGAGACGTAAATTGCAAGTTTAACTCCAGTGACAAATGAGACAAGTTTCTTTCAAAGAAGAACCTCCGAATGGCTGGGAAGGGTTGTGCATTGCATCACTGGGTCCATGATGTCGTCTTCAATGTCAGCAATCATCTTGTGATTCTACAGCAATGTTAATGGACCCTGTTTCTGCCTAAAGTAAGGATGGCCTTCTTTTCTTTACACCCTTTTATCTGTACAAATCCTTTTTCATACCTCAACCCCTCTAGTGCTTACCGAGACTTCATGACTAGCACCTTGTTGGGTATATTCCAGTACTAGCTCCATCTCAGTCGACACTATTCCTTTGTTCTCACATTTACTCCTTTTAATCATACCTAAGGACTTCGGTACTAACTAGTGTATTGTCCCTGGGAGATCCATCCGTTTCTGGCAGATTATAGGAACGAGTACCTAACCTTACCATCCATATAACTTCGATAAAAAAGTAAATACACGGTCAGCTTTTGGTACTTGTTCCCCTTGCCATAAAATCACTATGAAACCGCAAACAGGTAACTATGATATAAATATCAAAGAGTTTAGTACCATTGTTTTTGCTTTTCAGAAAAGCTCCCCCCTCAACATGTGCATCGGTTATTTGAAAATGTTTAGCACATGGGGGAGGAGAATACACCTTGAGAACCTTAGATGTATGATCATATTTTAGTTACAAGCTGTGTATGGAACATATTAATGCTCCCCCTCAATCGATAGGAAAGTTTAGTGTCAGATATTAAAATTTTGAAAGATTTTTTCGTTAAACACAAAACCTGTTGTTTTTTTTTTTTTTGGTTTATTTTTTATTTTTATTTTTATTGTTTTAAGTTTAATGAAAAACTCATGAAAAGATTCATACACCGACACATAAAATCAAATTCCATACAGTTAGAATGTACACAGATTATGTTTGCATTACCGGAAGATATTGATCTTAATCATTTCTCTTCTCTTGATTAAGTATGGGTAGCCAATATCACTGAGTCTTCCCCACTATGATGCATTCGAGATTTCTGCACTTTAACTTTCTCCAAATAACTTGATGACCAGTAGGTTTTTGTAGTGGAGGTGGTGGGTGTGGAAGTGTTGATGTTGTATCATTTGTCCTCTGTTACAGCTAGAGGGAATATTAGCTGATGCGGGTGAGAGCTCTTGAAGATTTGGTTTTCCATTAGCTCTTTTTGTCTCTCCAAACCCGGTACACTATCCAATCGCACCCAGACATTAACTTTGAACAAGCCCTCTCCCCCTACATCGATGACCCGTTTTTCTATTGAAAGAGCTGTAGTCATTGATTGAGTTTCAAATTGTCCGGATTGGATTTTTCCAGAACAACACTTTACCACCGTGTTTAAACACAAATAATTTGAAGAATCAATAGAAAAATTATTTGGGTTATCAAACATTGAAGATACTCTTCCGAATTTAAGAAAATTGCACTGAAAATTACCTTAAACCCAAATTGCAATGGATATAAAGTAATCCATTGCTCGAGTAAAATTAATTACCCGTTGTTAGTGAACATTGTCTTACAAACGATCAACTTTCCTCAAATGAGAACCGGTTTGCAATTTTGAAGTGATGCAAACCAATTTTTGGAATTCAAATGACTTAAAATATTTACCAATCTATTTTTAATGTACTTATGTACAAAAAAGGATACAATAGGAAACCTTCATTTACTCATCATCTCCTTCTTGGAGGCGTTTGAGGGTTTCAGGGGTTAAACTCTTCATCCCAAGTCGTGGGAGTAGAAATTCGAAACGCTCACGGTGTGTAAGCTTTGTGAGGATATTCTGTCAGTTGATAGTTTGTTTTCCACAAAGTAGAGATCTAACCTCTCATTTTTCACTTGCTCTCGAATGAAATGGTGTCGTATGTCGATGTGCTTAGATCGTGAGTACTGGACATTATTGCAGCTTAAAGCAATGGCACTTTTGTTATCATAGTACAGAGGAATCTTATTGAACAGAAAGCCATAGTCTTTTAGCTGAGATCTCATCCAAAGAATTTGAGTACAGCATCCAGACATTGCAATGTATTCCGCCTCTGTTGTTGAGATGGTCGTGCTTCTTTGCTTCTTTGATGACCAGCTAACCAATCTATCTCCAAGAAACTGAGCACTTCCTGACGTACTTCTTCTCGAATCCTGACATCCCGCATGATCCGCATCTGCATAAGCTGTTAGTGACATAGCATTGTCCTTCGGATACCAAAGACCCATGTTAATGGTTCCTTTTAGGTACCGAAAGATACGTTTGATTGCTTCAAGGTGCTTTTTGGTAGGCTTAGCCTGATATCTAGCACACATGCACACAGCGAATACAAGGTCTGGTCTACTGGCTGTAAGGTACATTAGGGAGCCAACCATTCCTCTAAATCGAGTTTGGTCAACTGGAATCCCCATGAGATCCTCGTCCAGTTTCAATCGATCCACCATTGGTGTATCGACAGGGTCAGAGAGATCCATTCCATATTTCTTTAAGGTTTCGAGAGCATATTTTGCTTGGTTAATAAAGATGCCTCTGGGACTTTGAGAAACTTGTAGTCCTAAGAAAAACGACATTTGTCCCATCATTGACATCTGAAATTTGGAGCTCATTTCTTTGGAAAATATGTGACACGCATTATGATCTGTTGAGGCAAAAATGATGTCATCTACGTATATTTGAACAAGTAGAATATGTTTGCCTGATTTGCGTGTGAATAACGTTGGATCCACGGCATCCTTGAAGAAATTGTTGGCAAAAAGGAACTTTAATAATGTGTCATACCACGCCCTTGGTGCCTGCTTTAGCCCATAAAGAGCCTTCTTCAGACGATAAACGTGTGTAGGATTATCCTGGTCTTCAAATCCTTCAGGCTGACTGACAAAGACTTCTTCTTGAAGATCATCATATCAGAAAAGCATTTTGACATCCAATCTGGTAAGATGATCATATACATGGCTTCAACATTGGCAAATGAATATTCTATGGCCTCTATCCCGTGCAACTGGAGCAAATGATTCCTCAAAATCAAATACCTTCCTCCTACGATAACCCTTTGCACCTAACCGAGCGTTGTTTATTCAGTACATCACCATAGTTCCAACAAGCTTAACTTTGTATGATCCACTTAAGAGCGATATCCATAACATAGATTGGCCCAGGTTACTATTTCCCAAACTTCAAGTCTATGAAATTTCGTGAATTTCATCTTGCATGGCTTGAAACCAGCATCGTCTTTCACTCCATTTTTGAAGTTCTTGGTTTCAATTTTGACAGTTCAGTATGGAAAAGCAACACCACAAATCATCGGATGCTAACTGTTTTTCTGGTAGATACAGGACGAGAGGATTTCCAACATGTTATCAAGAGGTGTCTTTGTTCCATCCTTCCTGAGATTATCTGGTTGGTTGAGTAACTTGGTTGGGTTACATTTAAAGCTAACATCCCATTGATGTTGACTGTGCAGAACAAGGTTCTCCTCAACAGGTTTAACTGAGGAGATCAAGGTCAGCTTGAGTAATCTGAGGTGATCATCGGTAGAAGGACCAGCTGCCACACTTGATGATAGACTTGTATGATGCACTTGTGAGGATGACAGTGAATGACTTGTAGAAGGTGCATCTTGAGCAATCGTTGTAGAAACAGATGTATTTGTAGAAACAATTGGAGCGTTAACTACAGTAGCCGTAGGGACTGGTTCACTATCTGTAGATTGATCAAAGTATTCATCGAACATCGGTTGGAATAAAATCTCCAGATCTTTATCTGTTGGTGGAATGTATGTAGTTGCAGGGATAGGCGATGGGGCGAGCCCTGAATTGAGTTGTCCAGGGGTCATCATGATAGGCTCGGGTCCTGAACTGATGCGTACAGGAGCCATCCATTCCTCTAAATCGAGTTTTGAACAGCCTGAGTCCAGATACCAAAGGATGATCTGTACCACCTGCATTTGAAAACAGTCGAATTTGGAGGGTTTGGAATTTCGGATCCCCAATTTGTGTTGGGGTCCTGTTGGTTAGCTGACATAGTAGTACATGTCACAGGGAATGCCTAGTGTAAAAGGTCACGTTCTCCAAGGGCAAATTTCTTCCTGTGGGTCCTCCATTGATAACCACAATTAAGTTTTCCTAGGTGAATTCTTTCCTTTGGTCTCCATGATAACCAACATTAGGAAAAAAAAAAAAAATAGTTTACCCGTTGCTTTCCAAACCTGCTTGGTCTTGTTCAAACTGTTATCAGACAGTTTGCCTTTTGGTTGCCAAATCTGCTTGGTCTTGTTCAAACTGTTATCAGACAGTTTGCCTTTTGGTTTCCAAATCTGCTTCCCTTTATTCAAGACAATTTTAACAGTGGGGGTAGCATTCACAGAGCTCAAAATATTAACAACACACATTTCATGATTTGCAGAATT
The DNA here is from genome assembly GCA_026074375.1 of Tanacetum coccineum. Taxonomy (NCBI): domain Eukaryota; kingdom Viridiplantae; phylum Streptophyta; class Magnoliopsida; order Asterales; family Asteraceae; genus Tanacetum; species Tanacetum coccineum. The sequence goes on along the minus strand of BQNB010059830.1, from coordinate 17,091 downwards.
CAAACATTTTACCGTTTCTACACACACGATTCAAATTCGAATTAAATACCACATGCTTAGAGCTAATGCATAGAATCAACCCATTCACATTTGTCAAACAACTTTATTTGTTCTAAATGGGTCCCTTCTACTTTCTTGTTATTCACACTCTTAGCTGGCAGGATCCTATTGTGCTTTGTATTGCTTCTAGGCTTTGATCTGCTTGCACGAGTGGAACTGCTTACTCCTGTAGAAGGAATCACCTGGACATTAGACGGTTGAGTTTTCTGGTGCACTCCATGTTTCTGTGTGTTATTAGTAGATGTACTCATGTATCAGTAAAAGTAACTTGCATTTTTCCTATTTAAAGAGATAGAAGGGCTTGCTATCTCTTTCGGTGAATTTCTGTTTGGGCAAGTGCCAATAACATATTCTACCAATTCCTGAGAAAGCTTAGTGTATTTACAAGCAGAATTAAGTACAATATCTAGTGGTTTAACTACTCTATCTTCCTCTACAATCTCCCTAACTGTTTCTACACTCTCCTTAAGATGGTTGATATAGGTTAAATGAGCATTCCTATTGTTCTAAAGGGCGAGGAAGGATATGGTCTACAATCTAAGTCCTACATACCAGGAGCAAGATTTTTTGTTTTGACAGAAACTTCTAGCGACAACTTTCAAATGCCTTCTAATTTAGCCTTTAATCTCAATCTGTGTTAACAAGGAAGATTCCTGTTATTAGTGCTAGTGCTCGTGAGCTTAAAAAACTCAAAAAAATCCTAGTAATGGTGCTTAACCTATTCTATTCCAGCTCTTAAACGCTCATATCATTTAAGAAGATCAGTGACATCGTTACATTAAAGGCCACACAACGTTTTGTCATTCATCAATAGAACTATAACTTTCAATTCTTAATCACGTTTGTCGTTTTTTCTTGAATCTGGTTTTCTAGATTGTTAATCTTGAAAAATGAGTTAAAGTCAGGAACATCCGTGAGAATTTGTGATTTGTTATAGTCAAAACTTCTTAGGTTTTAACTTCAATTGCAAATTAGCGGTATTCCCTTTCAAGTTTTGAAACATTTTTATCTCATATTGGAAACTTTATACATCTCAGTTTCAAGATCTAGACCAACGAGATTTTTCCACATCATACAAAGTTGATTGACAAACAATTAGCAATCATATTCTCATTTGCAATGAGAATGTTTTCCTTTCAATTTTTAGCACATTGCTTTGTCCACAGTATTCCTGGTCCACTTCGTCATTCATTTGATCAAAAAATTCTTCCATTACTTAACTTCTGTTTAAAGAGGGCCGATTGAAAAAACCCCCCTCCTGCAAAGTGTTCTTTAAGAGTTTTTGAAAAATGGAATTAACTACAGGAGGTAACATCTTTTTGTATGCTCAAAACCTCTTTCCCCTTCATAACACCTATGGGGTGATTCTCTTTTCTGTAAGTTTTTGTCAAATTCTGTAAAAAATTGTTTGAGTACATAAAGATTAATCTTCACTGACTTTTAGTTGGAAAACTCTGGGACAAGCTTGACAGGAGAAATGGGTGGATACACTGTCAATGCTGAAAGTGGTTTTGTGAAACTGAGGTCTCAGCCTTTTTCATGGTCATTAATATCTAATGGACCCAAAAAATCTGTTCTGGGACCAGATTTTTTGTGTAGCAAAGTTGCAAAAGGTTCTCCTTCGTAATCTGGGGGGAAATCCTAAGTTTATTTCCACACATAGAGGCTTTCATTTCACAAGCATTCTTTCCTAGATAACTCATATAACTCAAGAGTAACCTCTGAGTACATGTAAAAACAGAGGCGTGCATGATTGGAACAATGACTAATACAAGACCATTATAATAGGGCAGGTTGAACTTGCTTTGCACGGTGAGACATAAAGGATTTTTGTAGCCTAACCTACCTTGTTTCTTTCATCATAAACAATTTTGGTTTACAATGATCATTTGAACCGTTTGTACATATTGAACTGTTTAGATCATCTATCTTCAACCTTTCTTTTAGCCTTTAATGTCTAAAAACTCATCAAGGGATTTGTCTTCTTTTTGTTAAAATCCTTTTTCAAATGATCGCAGTTCTTCCCTCACTATCTTATGATGGTTAAGAGTAGAATGAAGTTGCAATTGTGCAGAATGAAGTTTCGATTTTAAAGAAGTTTCTTTTCGATTTCGGTCAGAGATAATTATTCTCATTTGTTCATCAATCTTTCATTCTCTATCAGTTAATTCCAAAACTTAGCCCGTTGTTTCCAAAACACCCCGGCCAGTTCCTAATATCTCCAATTCAAAGAGAAGTCAATGTGTCATTAACTACTTTAACCTGCTTATTTGCTGACCTACTTTGTACACCCTGTTCATGCATTTCATCGAGAATTGACATCAATGCATCATTTCGTACAGAAGATACATTACTTTGTACAACATGTTCTTCGTTGTCTTCCACATACTGATCATACGGAATAATATTACTATCACTCGTATAGTCAGCATCAAAGTCAACAACGGAGTTGTGTTGTACATCGCTTTGCATCTCGTGTACTTCATGATACTCATCCATATGATCTACAAAGGTATCATGATCTTGTACCTCAAACGGAGTATTCGAGTCATATGATGGCCCGACTTCATCGGATGTAAGATTTGCCATGAACATGGTCTGTGTGGTGGGAGTGGTATGTGTTTAATTACACATACCTTTTACCTTTAAAAACGAGCTAAAATAACCAAAAACGGACTTAAAATGCCAAATATACGCTTGTTTTGCTCATTGTATTGTGCAGGAACGGATAACTAAGAAAAGGACGAAAAACAAAGCCAAAACGACAGAACCGGACTCGGAATGGAAAAGACTGTGAAAGACAAAGCCAAATCAAAGCCGAAAAGTCAATCAAGTCAAAAAGGCAACAGAAAAGTCAACTGGTCAAAGTCAAAGTCAACCCAAGTCAACCCCGAAGCCAAAAAAGTCAAAAAGTCAAGAAATATAATATTAAGGGTTTGAAATTGCCAAACCCTAAACTAATATATATAAGAGTGAAAAGGGAGAAAATGAAAGAGGGGCCAAACTGCCATTTTAGCAAAGTTTTACCCCAAGGGCCAAAGCTGCCATGTCCTCTAAACTTGTACCACCAAGGACGTGTGGTGTAACTAGTCAAATAACCTTTGGGGACTGAAATTGCCAAGTCCCCAAAAGGTTTTAACAACAAGGACCATGGATGCAATCAAGCATAACTCCATCAAGGACCATTTGTGCCAATCTCCTAAAACCACACTCTGTCACTCCCAACACCTTTTCCCGCCATTTTTGTAACCCAAAAACCCAAACCACATCACGAGTTCACTTCACCCTTTTTACCCTGCGTTTCTTCTCCACCACCATGGATACTCACCTCCACCCTCCTCCACTACCACCACACCCAATAAAGATTGCCAAGCTGGCAATCTCACAAGAAACGAGCACAAATTAAGGGTCAAGATTTGAGTTTGGTTTGCTCTCACCAAACTAACACAACAAAGAAGCTGCTCAGCTTATAAAAAGGGAAGAAAGTAGTTAGAGAGTAGTGAGTTGTATGTGTTTTTAATTTTCAGTTTTAAATTCTCTCAATATTAAGCAATTTTCTTTCAAGTTTTTAGCAATACGTTTTAATCACTTGTACTCTCTCTCTTTCAACTTGTACTTCATAATTTTAGTAATATCAATTCAGGTTACAAGTTCCTTTAAGTTTTGTTTTCAATTTTAAGTCGATTTCACTCATTAAGCTTTCAATAAGCTCATTAGAGCTTATTCTTGTTAATCAGCTCAAATTCAGTTTAAAACTTTGTAAAAGCCTTTAAGTACTGTTTTCAGCTCATTTAGTTTAAAAGTTTTCATTTGGATTCAAATTGAGCAAGTTTGGAAGCTACAAGGGGTAATAAGCTCTTATAAGCTCATTTAGCTTATTAAGCTGGTTTAGAGGCTAAGGAACCATTAGGTGTTTGTTTTTTAAGCCACTCACTCTACAAGAGTGGCTTAAGTGCTGAGACTCCAAAAATTCTCAGGTTCCATTTCTTAAGTTTCATTTTAGCTTAATTCTAGCTTTTACATTTGCTTATTTCTATTCAAATTTTGTTAAATTCTTTTCAAACATGTTTGTTTAGGGTTAATCTCTAGCTGTTTTCAGTTTTCATTGGATTAAATTTGTGCAAGCTTAGTTTCTCTTTTAAAACTGAAATATTAGTGTATTAAGCTAGTAGAGAAACTAGCTTAATCTCATTAATAAGCTGTTACTTTTAGTGTTAAAATAGTTTAAGTAGGTCAATATAAGTAGAAGTAGATAAAAAGTTTAAGCTGTTTTAGCTTTTAGATAGAGTTTGAGTGCACTTAATTTTGACAGCTTTCCATAAAGGAGTGTTTGGATTAGGCTGTGTTTGACTCCTAAAGTCAACAGCATTTTGTCAAAATTCTTTATAAAGTTGAGTTAGGTTATATGATTAAGTGTACAACAGGTTTTAAGAGTCAGTGTGAAGAATTTAAGAGTTTAGAGCTTAAAAAGATTAAGCTTGCACCAGGGCAGTTTTTAGCTCAAATAGATTTAGTGAGTAGGATTGTTTAAAGCATGTTAGAGTTCAAAATTGATTTGTGCTCACTCAAATGCATTTGTTGGAGTGGTTTAGAAGCTCTAAATCTTGAACTTTAGACCTGCACTTTAGTGTGTGCCAATTGCATCAGCAAACAGCAGTTTATACTGCTGTTGCTTGCCATTTTCTATACACTTTTTAGAATTTGAAAGTAGGAATTAGAATTTAGAATTTAGCACACTAATAATACTCCATTAGCTTAATCTAGATAAGCTCTTTAGTTTCAATGTTAGGCTCCTAGACTAGCTTATTTTAGCCTGCAAAAGTAGTACAGCAGCATGTAGATTTCTAGCTTATTTTCTATTTTGATTTTCATTTCTAGTTTTAATTTTGAAAAACCTTTTGTGTCTCTTTCAGTTTATGTTGTTTGTTTGATAAGCTGTGTTAAGCTTATTCCCATTTCCTTGTGCTTTATGAGCTTTTTAAGCCCATATTTACACCAACAGTACTAACCTCCAAGTTAGTACTGTTGTGGGTTTTAAGCCACTTCTTGGCTTATTGAGCTCACCCCATTGCTTATATTTGATTCCTAGTAGCTTATTTTGGTAGTGTAGTCAGTTGTGCATGCTTATTTGCCATTTTCATAGCTTATTTTGTGTTGAAAATAGAAGCTTTTAGCTTTTAAGCTTGTCTTAGTTTCTGTCCACTTAAGCCTTTTTAACAGCTTATTTAGTTTTAGCTCTTAACCTTTTATTGCTTATTTAGTATAGTTTAGGCCTCCCCTTAGCTTATTTAGTTCTAAGCTTTGCTTATTTGTCCAAAAGTCCAAATGTCTTAGCCTTTCATAGCTTTAAGCCAATCTTTAAGCATTCTGTCAACTTTAAGCTTATTTTTAAGCTTATTGACAGCTTTTCGTAAAAAGTTGTAGTTGACAAAGTTGTTAAGCCCCACGAGCTTAACAACTTTGCTTTTCAAAGTTTTCAAAAAAAAAAAGAGGGAAAGACAAGAGGTCCGGGTGAGCAAGACTCGAACCCGAGACCTCTCGATACAGTCCCTCTTTTGCAACACACTCTTACCACTGCGCCCTTGGGTCTTTTTCGTTAAAGACTCAAGGGCTTGAATACTTATACACTTTTTGGCTTATAAGCTTATAAGCTGTATAAGCTTATTTACGGGCTTATTTATAAGCAAATTTTTAGTTTTTTTATTTTTCGTAGGATTTTCATAGTGTAAAGTATTTTTAGAAAAAATTTCAGAATTTTTCGAAATAGTTTAGTATTTTTTATAATTTAATTTAGTTAAAAGTTTTAAAAATTCATAAAAAATACAAAAATTATCAAAAAAATATTTTTCTTTTTTAGAAAATTTTATTTTGTCATATAGTTTGTAGGAAAAATATAAAACTTTTCGTAGGGTCATTTTTACAACTTTTTACTTTTTAAAGAACGGTCCGGGTGCGGGTTTTTTGTTTTGACTCGTTTTTGGGTCAAACGAACTCCGTTTTCGGTCTAGTCTTTTTCATTCTTCGTTATTTGTTCCCTAGAGTAGTTTAGAAGCAAAAATTTCTTCGTAGGGTTAATTTTAAAGATTTTAGGTTTTTCCCCCTTTGTTCGGGATTCGTGCTCTCGTTTTCTAGTGTAATTTCATAATTTCTAGGTTTTTCTTAAACGTTTTTGTTTGTTATTGTTTAATTTGACTTTTCCACACTTTCAATTCAATTCTCTCCTTCAAACTCAAATCTTCGACTGTATCGATTCTCCAGTCCAGCCTCGTTGGGGATAAACGACCCGGGAACACTCTATACTACTTCTCGGTTTTATTGATCTTGTTGATTTTTAGATTATATATATTTTATATTTTATTATATATTATATATATGGTGTAAAAATAACCAATCAATTTTTGGCGCCGTTGCCGGGGAGGCTGTGAAACCGTTTATCGTTACGTTTGACAAATTGTGTTTGAATCTGTGAATATTTTCTTTTATAAAAAACATATAAAATACAAAAATATTTTTCATTTTCTTTTATTAGTATAATTATCAGATAAAAACCAAAGAAAAACCAAAAATATAAAAACATTGTCCATAAAAAAAAAATTCACAAATTGGTAAAATACCAAAATATAATATTCTCAACTGAGGTATTATCATAATAACTTCCGGTGAACCTTGTTGGTTCCCACCCTCGAACAATAGATTTAAAAAAACTTGCCACTTTTGTGTACACTTGCGAGGTACGGCTCCACCTTTGCAAGTTATAACAAAACTGTAGAGGGGTAAATAAGGAGGGTTGTTCCATCGAACTACCGACCGAAGGTGAAATAGCTTCGCGCTATCCCCTCCCGCTCCGCTCCTTTGTGAGTTTTTCTTCGAAGGAAGGCTACCGTGAAGCTTGATGATTATCTGGGTTTAAGTTCTGTCTTATCATTTTGTCAGTTAAAATAAATGTGAATATATGGGAAAAAACCAAAAATAATCTTCTTTTTCTTCCTAATGTTTAATTCTTTTCTTATCCATTCTTAATGTTTTATTCTTATGACGTCATATTTCGGATTATCGTTTTGGTCAGATTTACGAGATTAATTAGGATGCTGTCTTGTGGAAGTTTGTACACTTCAAAATGTGGTTGTTACGACAAAGGGAGTCTTGGAGACAAGTTTCTTGTTCCAATACCCGAACTCGTCTCATACGTTCCTTTAAAATTGAAATATTTTGTCTCGATTTGTGGAGACCCATTTCCATGGTTTTTTTTCATTGTAAGGATGTGCTTCTATACAAAAGACATTCGGGAGTCCTTCTATGACCTTCCAAGACACTTCCAAGTCATCCGATGATAACACCAACGTTGTTAATGCTCCTCAAGAGCCATCGTTGTTAAATCAGGACCCCGGTGTAAGTCCTCCTCCAAGTCTCTATTCACATAGACCCATTGTTGTCACGAGTGCGGTGGTGTTTCGTTAGATGTGAATTTTTGTCGACATGAACGTGTAAGTTCGTGGGAAAGGTGCTCAATTACGGTTATAATTGCACTCCGAGAGTTTCGATTCATCTCTAATCCGGGATCCCATGCAAAAGCAAACATGATGAGCACCACAAAACTTGCTAAAGGTTTGCAAACAACAATGTCTGTTTCGTACATGCCAAAAAATGTGGTTGCACATGAATAACTATGGAGTTTGTTTTTTTTGTAAGTTGATAAATGGAACACAAATATTCAATGGTTAAATTCCGTACTCTTCTAAGTTCTCCATGTATTTCAAACCACAATAGTACCTCATACTTCTTGTGAGATACGTGGGAACGATTCTCATTACGGTTACGATTGTCAGCCTCAAGTCCCGTTTGTCTACAATCAGGACCTGTGTTTCAATCAAAACTTTGATTATTTTCCACAAACTTCACCGAGTTTCCCACAACAATATCCTTGTTGTTTGGGGGGGGACAATTGCGGGGGTCCTCATGAAACTTACCAATGTCAACCAATGAATGAAGACTATTATCATGAGCAAAATTCTTGCTATGATTATAATTCTTTTGGTTTTGACCAATTTCAACCCCCGCAATATACCGTCAATCATCCAATCTTCAATTCCCAAAATGACCTTCTCAATTCTCAAAATAAGCTTATGGAACAAATGACAACCTTACGTGATTTGGTTGGTCAAGCTATACAGAAGAAGGAAGAAGAGAGCCGAATGCGGAAAGAGCAAGCGGTTAACGATCGATGTTGAAGATTCTCCAGTTTGCTACTGATGATGACGAAGACAACACCATTGCAATCACACCCGTTTTACCAATCGAGGAACCCGATAACTCTCTAAGTATGGGGGACGAGCATCTTGACACCATTCCGGCAACGGAATCAGACGAAGTAATAAAGTCTAGTGTTGAGAACCTTATCCCAATCCCAAGTGAGCCCGAGGGTATTCCCGACAGTGTGTGTGATGTGCCTCTTTGTAACAATCCTACCTCTCTTGAAGCTTTCAAAGAACATTATGAGACTATCATCGATTCCAACGATGATAATTCTTCAAGTGATGACGATTATCCCTACGGTTGAGCGTTTCGATATATGTCGTTGCTATCCCTCCCCATTGTTGGAGTCGTCAGCTGGAGGAGGTGGTGATTGTTGATCCGGTATTTGGATAAGGATTGATTGATGATATTACTTTTAACAATCAAAGACTTACCCTTCGTGACAAATTGTTGAATGTCATCTTTCTTCTTGCTAAGATCGATTATAAAGAGATAACCCTACTCCATCTCCGAAGTTCTAGATCAAGTCTACCTCCACATTTCCTGATCTTTTCTTGGAAGAGACTAACACCTTTGATAATTCTATTCCCGAATCTGAAACTTTCAGCTTTAATCTAGAAGAGATTAGTAGTGGCAGTCCCACTACTCGTTCTGATTTATCTCTTCCGGATTATAAAGCTTTCTACGTTGATAACGATCATTTTAAAGAGAAGAGTAGTGGCAATACCACTACTCATGTTGATTTTTCTCAATATGATTCGTTTATCTTTGATCTTTCGAATGATTGATAAATGCTTAATTGTATATTAAATTACCCGGGATTTTGCCAAATAAAAGCCAAAATAATGCCAAAAGAATAGAAAAAGTGTGCTTTTGTGTCTAATTGTGCAGGAAAGGATTGATAGGACAAAAATAAGCAAAAACAGTCAAAAACCAACAAGAAACGGGAAAAAGACAAAGACAAGAGTAAAGAGTGAAGAAACAGCCAAAGATCAAAGCCGGATCAGCCGACACAGCAAGAATGAAAGTCAAAAGCCAATAATGAAGCCAAGGACCAATTATGACAAGTCTTCAAAGTTTCAAGGGCTTATTTGGAGTTTTAAAGTTTCAAGGGCTTAATTTGACAAAAGAGGAAAGTGCTTTACAAAAGAAGAAAAAGAAATAAAGAACACAAGGACTGATTTTGTCACATTCAAATTTCCTTTTACACTAGAACAAGGGCGGGGCATTCACAAGGACCAATTGTGCAAACATCTCAAACTTTCAAACAGAAACCGCGTTTGTTATAACAACCCCTAACAACCCAAACAGAATTTCCCGCCAATTCTCCCTAACAGCCCAACTTCGCGAAATCCACCCCCGCTCCTCTATAAATGCCCAAGCTCGTTCAAACCCACTCTCCAATCATAAACGCCCACGTGGCATCCATTTATTGGCCAAGACACCTCACCAAGTTCATCAAACGGCTACAAATAGCTCGCAAATGATCAACGGCTGTGATTGATTGGAAGCTTCATGAAACTTTCCCCTCTCTTCATCTATTCTCTATAAATAGCAGCTATAGGGCTCATTTTTAGGTTGTTGATTTTGTTTTAAACTTTTACTTTGTAATTTTTCGAATTTTAAGCTCTTTTCTTTCACTTTAAGCAAATAAGCTTTTAATCTTTTGTATTCTCCTCTTTCAGCTTGTAATTGACAATTCTAGTTATATCAATTGAGTTTACAAGTTTTTGTTCACTTTGATTTCAATTTCAAGACGAATTCATCAAATAAGCTCTTAATAAGCTCATTTGAGCTTATTCCTTCTCATAAGCTCAATTTTAATCAAATATTGTTTCTTACACATTCATTTACTCATTGTTACTCATTTACACCAAAAGCATGATCACTTGAGGCTATGAGTTTAATTTGAAGCAACAAGAGCAATTAAGATCAATTTAGCTTATTGTGGTTTTTAAGGTTAGAGGCTTTTGGAAGCCATTAGGATCACCTAGACTCTTCACTTGGATGTCTAGGTGAAGAAGACTCTTCAAATTTCAGGTTTCTCTTTCTAAATTCCATTTTAGCATTTACATAGCTTATTCATTTAGCTTATTTCAGTCTTTAATTGCTTATACTTGTGCTTAATCTTGTTGCATTTAGCTTAGGCAGTATAGTTGTTCATTGTTCTATGCTTTCTAATTAAAATTTCATTTTTTGATTTTACTTTGCATTCTGTTCATTTTTAGAATAATAAGCTTAGTAGAGAAATAGTCCATTTCTACTAATAAGCTGTTACTTATAGTGATTAAAAACGCTTAAGTAGGTATTTAAATAGAAGTAGCTAAAAAGCCTTAAGCTGTATTAGCCTTTAGATAGATTTTATGCTTATCTAAGTTTTGACAGTAAGATTATGGAGGTTTGGTTTATAGTGTATTTGACTTCTAAAAGTCAATATCATTTTGTCAAAAACTTTTTTCATCAGTTGCATTATTCGTTATATCAAGGTTCAAACAGGTTTTTTAAAAGTTAAAGTTTAGTTTTTAAAAGTTTAGGGCTTTAAAACGTGAGTTTTGCACCATGGAACGTTTTGATGACTAGTAAATTTGAAGGTTAAGTTTTTATAGAACAAGGTGTTAAATCTTAGTTATTGTAGGTTTCAATACAAAGAATTGAGTTAGTGTATATGATTTCTAAAGTGATACCTAAGCCTGCACTTGTAATTTTAGCCATTTGCACCAGCAACAACAGTATTAACTGTTGTTGCTACTCCATTTTCTCATTGTCTTTGAGCATTCATAAATAGATAGTAGACTTTAGAATTAAGCACATATTTAGAATTCCATTAGCTTAATATTTTTCATCATTTAGCTTTCAATTTTAAGCATTGCACTAGCTTATTTTTCCTGTCTAAAGTAGCTAAACATCATATTTGAATTTCAGCTTATTGCAATTTGAATTTTCATTTCTAGTTGATATATTGAAAATCCTTTTACCTAGGTAGATTCTAGGAAGTTAGCTTAGCTTATTCTCATACTTTCCGCATCTTGTTAAAGTTTAAGTAATAATGCTTTCTAGCTTATTGGAAAAATGCTCCTTAACAGTTTCATAAGAACCTTTGCACTTTTTCATTTTCATTTTCTTCGTTAAGTTGTTAATAGTTTAGTTATCTGTGGTTTGAATCCTTTAGTATAATCTTAAGTCACAATTAGCTTCTGTTTTGTTTCCTATGTTCTCACCTAGAATTAAGCTAGTTAGAGTAAAAATCAAAAAGCTCTCTAAACCCCTAGTTTCTGTGACAGAATCTAAGTAGTTTATTTTCTAGCCTATTGAGTTGTTAAAAGTTGAAAGTCCTTTTGTTAATGTTGTAGAGAATAAGCTGTTTAACAACTTTGTAGTTTTAAGTTTTTGCTGAATCTTATTTTTCAATAAGCCAAAAATAAGCAAATTCGTAGGGTCTATTTGGTACTTTTTTAATAGTCCAGGGTTACCCGTTTTAACTAGAGTGTAAAATCCCTATAGTTTGCCCGCCTACCCTTCTTTTTCCTGTTCTTACATTTGTACCCTGTCCTTTTTCTAGAAGAATACTTAGAATTTCAAAAATTTTTTATAAATTAGTGGGTTTATAGTTTTTTTAATGGTCTAAATAGGTACATTTAGGTAATAAAAATTAGGCTCCCTCTCCTCCCGTACTCCCCCTTCCCCTTTTCTTCCTTTTTGTCTTCTTTGATTTCTCATCATTTTAGTATCTTAAAACCATTTTTCTATATTTTTCCAGTTAAATTTGTATTTTCTAGAAATTAAAATAGACTTTAGTTAATTTCTTTTTCTTAGAAAATTCATAAAAAATAGAAAAAGAGTTGAAAAATTTTGATTCTTTTTGCAATAATTTTCTTTTTAAATGACCCAGTCTCCTTATCAAACTCATCAGAACTCATACCAAAACTCTCAATTTCAACCACAAGTTTCACTATATCAGTCTTCACAGTATGGATCGCCTTATCAGTCTAAAAAATACTTAAAGAATTAATCATCGACACCTCTTTCAATCACTTATCCATCTAATGATTATCAATCATCAGTTCACCACAACGTTTATTCTCCCCCATCATCCATCCCTCAATTGGAATTTGCTCCCACAGTTAACCAACAACAACAACAACCTGAATTTCCCCAATTAGACTTAGGTCTAACTATTTCAGTGTTCAAGCAAGGTGATGATCTCATTGATGCCATCAACTACATGATGTCATTCCTATCAGCTGTCATTACATCTCGCTATCCTACTACCAACAACCAGCTGAGGAATTCATCAAACCCTAGGCAACAATCTACCATTAATGATTAAAGAGTGACATTACAACTAGTACAAAGGAGGAAAATTTCTTTTGCAACGGGGACAAGTAGGACCTACACTCCAGGAGGAAGTAGAAGCAATAGTAGGAAACAAAGGACTGTTATTTGTTACAACTGCAAAGGAGAAGGACACATGTCCAAACAGTGCCCTAAACCTAAAAGGAAACAGGATGATTCATGGTTTAAGGATAAACTGTTGCTGGTACAAGCTCAAGCAAATGGTCAAATTCTACATGAGGAGGAACTAGCATTTTTGGCAAATCCAGGAACAGGAGAAGGTCAAGCCACACAGACTGTCATTACTCATAATGCTGCTTATCAAGCCGATAATTTGGATGCGTATGATTCTGATTGTAATGAACTCAACACCGCCAAAGTTGCTCTCTTGACGAGTTTAACTTATTATGGTTCAGATGTTCTCGCTGAGGTGCACAATCCTGATAATATGGATAATAATATGATTAATCAAGGTGTGCAGGTGATGCCGTCTTCTGAACAGTCGAATGTTATGAACCAATCAGAGACTAAAATAACCAGTGATAGCAATATCATTCCTTATTCTCAGTATGTGACAGAATCATAACAGGCAACTGTTCAGAATTCCAGCTCATCTACACAACAAGATGCACTGATATTATCTGTGATTGAACAACTGAAAACCCAAGTAGTTAATTGTACCAAGATAAATCTGGACAATAAAAGTGTTAATGATACTTTAACTACTAAGCTTGAAAGATATAAGGAACAAGTTAAAGTTTTAAAAGAAGGACAAAAATGTTGATTTAAAAAGTAAAGATAATGTTTCAGATTCATATAAACAGTCTGTAGAGATTGATCGTCTTAAACAAACTCTTTCAGAACATGTAAAAGAAAAGGAATATTTAATGCAAACAGTTACTCTTCTCAAAAATAATTTTAAGAAAGAAGAATCTAGGAACATTGATAGAGAGATTGCTTTAGAAAAGAAGATTAAACAACTGGATAATATTGTTTGTAAAAGAGATCAATCTGCACAAACTGTTTACATGTTGACGAAACCTCAGTTTTTCTATGATCATACCACTAAAGAAGCTCTAGGTTTTCAAAATCCTTTCTATTTAAAGAAAGCTCAGTAGTTAGAACCAAAGCTTTATGATGGTAATGTCATTAAGAATACTAGTGTTATTGTGATTCCTGACTCCGAAGAGACCCTTATGCTTGCTGAAGAGAGTCATTCAAAAATGTTTTTAAAACAATAGGATCCAATGATGTTAGAAAAGAAAGTTAATACTACACTAGTCGATTATGCTGTTCTTAACTAACTTTCTCAAGATTTTGAAAAATGAGTTGTTTCACAAACTGAATTATCTGCTGAACAAGCCTTTTGGTCTCAGAATTCTATGAATTCTTCAGATCCTAATCCTTCTGAAAGACCCACCAAATTTGAGGTTTTGAAAGAACTTCTTAAAGTCAGCATGGTAAATACGAGTTTGAAGAAACTCAAACACCATCTCGCTGGTTTTGACGTGGTTTGAACATACAAAAGCGTGTTTTAGGGATGACATAATTCCATTTGTAAAAGCTCCGAAGGACTTATTTAATACATTCGATCAATATTTGATTGCTAAACTTTCTGAAGTCTAAAATGTCTTTCATCAAATGGAACAGGCTGTGGAACAACATTGTTTAGAGTCAAAACCATTTGAAGTTAAAATGAATCAACTTTTGAATGAAAACAAACGACTCTTGGAACAAGTCATAAACAAAGATATAATGAACAAAATTATGAATTTTTCTGTGGATAATGCTTATGTGAATGTGCATGAATGTGAAAAGTGTCTCAAACTTGAGACTGAGCTTCTCAACAAAAAGGATTTTGTTGAAAAAGAGATTTACGATAAACTGTTAAGAAGTTATACTACTCTTGAAAAACATTGCATCTCTTTAGAAGTTGATACTCAACTTAATCAGAAAATTTTTTAAAGAGACAATTCTATTTCAAATCAAATTGCTCCAAGTTTTGATCAATATTTTGAATTAAATTAATTGAAAGCTCGGTCCTAAGAGAAAGACACGGTCATAAAGAAGTTGAAAGAGAGAATTAAATCTCTAAGTAAAAATATAAATGAGGATAAGGTCAAGAAGGACATAGAAGAGATTGAAACGATAAATATTGAATTGGATTATAGGGTGTCAAAACTTATTGCTGAGAATGAACATTTGAAACAGACCTATAAATAACTTTATGACTCGATTAAACCAACACGAATTCGATCAAAAGAACAATGTGATTGGTATGTGCTTAATTACACATACCTTTTACCTTTAAAAACGAGCTAAAATAACCAAAAACGGACTTAAAATGCCAAATATATGCTTGTTTTGCTAATTGTATTGTGCAGGAACGGATAACTAAGAAAAGGACGAAAAACAAAGCCAAAACGACAAAACCGGACTCGGAATGGAAAAGACTGTGAAAGACAAAGCCAAATCGAAGCCGAAAAGTCAATCAAGTCAAAAAGTCAACAGAAAAGTCAACTGGTCAAAGTCAAAGTCAACCCCGACAAATCCAAAAGTCAACAATTGAAGAAATATAAGTTTGAGGGCTTAAATTGCCAATCCCTAAAACTTATATTTAATCAAGAAAGGAGAGAAATGAAGAGAAGGACTTAAGATGCCAATATGGGAAAGTTATACTACGAGGGCCATTTCTGTCTAATCCTAAGACTTATAAACCATAAGGACGAGTATTGCAAATAGTCTTATAACTCTTGGGGACTTGTTTTGCCAAGTCCCCAAAGTTATTTAACCACAGGGACCATGGTTGCAAAGTGAATTAACACTTTGAGGGGCCATGTTTGCCCAATCCCCAAAAGAACACTCTGTCACCCCCAACCTATACAAACAAATTTTCCCGCCAATTCCTTACACCCAAAACCCACTCACGGGTTTGCCAAACCCCTTTTACCCTGCACCTCAAAAACCCCATGGTCAAACCTCTCCCCCCTCCTCCACTTAAACCCTAATCCCATTTGGCAATCCCACAATCCCCCAAGCCTAATCCAACGGCTAAGATTGATAAGATTAAAGGGTCTAGATTGCTTTGGGCTGTTTTACTCTCACAACAAACACATAAGCAGCCTATAAAAGAAAGAGAAAACAGAGGTTTAGAGGAGTTAGTTTTTGTTAGTAGTTGTTTTTATTTTTCAATTTTCACTTTGTAATTTCTCGTTTTTAAGCAATTGTCTTTCAATTTTTAGCAAAAAGCTTTAAAGCACTTGTACCCCTTCCTTCTAATCTTGTACTTCACAATTCTAGT
>BQNB010059829.1:17605-37164 GCA_026074375.1 Tanacetum coccineum | reverse complement strand
TTTGTGGTGTTAAAGTTAGTGTTTTTGTAGTTGTTATAGCCTTCTAGGATCAAGTTGTGCAAAAGAAACCAAGCAAAAACATTCAAAAGGGTGATTTTTAGGTGTTTTTAGGTGGAAAAAGTCATATTTTCATCACTGCGTTTTGTCTCTCAGGCAAAATTCTTCATTGCGTTTTGTCAGAAAAAGGACACTGCGTTTTTTCATTTTGTGAAGGACAAAAGTACTGCATTTTGTCTTATTAGGGACTGCATTTTGTCTCTGCGTTCTTGGTTGATTTTACAGGTTGAGATTTACCTCTGCGTTTTGCCTAATTGAAGACCCATATTGCGTTTTGCCTAGGAGAGACTCTGTCCATTTCATTTCTTGACTGCGTTTTGTCTCAAGACTTGACTGAGATTTGTCTACGGCTCTTCACTGCGTTTTGTCTCTAATAAATTGAGATTTGTCTAAGGCTCTTCACTGCGACTTGTCTCCTGTGTTTTGCCTATTTTTGAAGACCATCATTGTGTTTTGGTAGAAAGAAACTCTGGCAAAATTTTCTTCTTCACTGCATTTTGTCTAAGCTTCTTCACTGGGTTTTGTCTAAGCTTCTTCACTGCGTTTTGTCTAAGATTCTTTACTGCGTTTTGCCTAAGTCTTATTATCTTCATTACGTTAACTCATTTCAACCAAATTAAATCATAATTAAACAACATATCACCTAATCTAACAAACAATCATCACTTTTAACATACAATCACTAATCATTGTTCGATTAACTTAATCATTTCACAATTAATTGAGATGGCTAATCTTTTGGAAGACATCTAATATGCCGGTTCCGATACCCGACCACCTATGCTTGATAGGACTGACTTTGCATCATGGTAACAACGTATTCGACTATATTGTTGGGGTAAAGAGAATGGTGTGAACATTCTGAAGTCAATTGATGAAGGACCATTTCAGATGGGGACTTTTCAGGAAACACTTGCTGAAGGAACTGAAGGTGCCTTACATCTAGATCCAAAACGACCTCAAGTCTATTCTGACCTTTCTCCTGAAAATAAGGAAATGTACAATGCTGATGTTAGCCTTAATTATATTAAGTCAAACAAGAATGTTATCGGTCTCATTAAGTCAAATAGGTCTTGTTATGTAATAGGCTAGTCGGGTATCATCGGGCTTAGTTTGTAATCTAATGTTGTCCATGTTAAGGGTGAAAGCCTAAGTTTAGCCAAGCCCGGCCCGTTAAGAAAGCTCATGAGCCAACTAGAAGGCTAGGGTATAAATATCCCTTCACCACACTTGGTGAAGGGTGTTGGTTACTTTTCTTATCACATGTAACTTTCCAAATTCTCTCTAATATAGTTTTTTCTCTCTCTACTTTTCTCTCCCCCCCCCCCCCCTATAAGAATTCTTCTTATTTTCTAGATCTTGTTATAGAATATTAGTTGTGGAATGGATTAACTAGAGAATAACATGTTGGTATCCACTCGCCACAGAGGTGTTTAGTTGTTTGGTTTTGTGGAAAAATTTCGTGGGTCTAGTTGATTGTTTTTCTTTGGTTCGAAAAAAAAGCAAGAAAAAAAATCAACTTTGATCTTTGTTTCGTGGTTAAAAGTGTTAAAGACTTGTACTTTTGGGCTTAGATCACTTCCTTGCATCATTACTAAGTGGTTTTAACATCATTTCGTAGCTTACAAGAAAGTTTGAAGATTTTTTCTTGGCTGCGTTTTGCCTATCTGAAGGGGTGTTCGTCGTTGCGTTTTGATCAGAGTCATTGCGTTTTGATTAGCTTCGTTGCGTTTTGATCAGAGTCATTGCGTTTTGATTAGCTTCGTTGCGTTTTGATCAGAGTCATTGCGTTTTGATTAGCTTCGTTGCGTTTTGATCAGAGTCATTGCGTTTTGATCAGATTCGTTGCGTTTTGATCTCAAGTCGTTGCGTTTTGATTCTCAAGTCACTGCGTTTTGATATTTTTTGTGTGTTGCGTTTTGACTCCACAGGTTGCGTTTTGAAGACCATCATTGCGTTTTGACTAGACGTTACTCTGCCCAATTAATTTATTGATTGCGTTTTGACCAAGACTCGTTGCGTTTTGACCAACAATCGTTGCGTTTTGACCAACAATCGTTGCGTTTTGACCAAGAATCGTTGCGTTTTGACCAAGAATCGTTGCGTTTTGACCAAGAAGTGTTGCGTTTTGATCATATTCGTTGCGTTTTGCTCATACTCACTGCGTTTTGGTCAAAAGTCACTGCGTTTTGCTCTTGAGTTTTATCTACAAGTTGAGATTTGCTCCTGCGTTTTGTCCATTGAAAACCTATGTTTTATCTACAAGGTCGATCCGCGCATCAGGTGGTATTTGACCGAATTTGGGAATCTATTAATCACCGTTTAATCAAAACATAACATCAAGACAAACAAACTTGAAGGACTTAAAACATCATTTTGGACTTAACATACAACCAATCAAACCAACAATCAACTTAATTATACTTGCAACGTAAATTAATTATTCATTCACGGTTTCTTCTTGATTTTGTAAAATCCCTTGAAAGACACGATTCTTTTCCGGTTTTAATCAAAGATTTGTAAAATCCCGTGAACGTTAATTCATTTAAAAACCACAATCAATCACTTCATAACACTTAAGATCCGATATCCATTTACAACAACTTCATCAGAATGTCAAATTCAAATACCAATTTGCAAACTCAATCATCAAATGCTCTTCATAATGCTATCATGGAAGCGGGTAGCAAAGATCGTCCACCAATGTTGGCACCGGGTAATTACGTTCAGTGGAAATCCAGAATCAAGAGATACATTGACACCAAACCTAACAGTGAACTCATCCACTATCGTCTCCAAAATCCACCATACACGTATCAATGGGCTGAGAAAACAGTTCCAGTTGCTGAAGGTAGTTCTGAAACAACTACAGAGAGGTATATGGAGAACTATAAGAATGTTTCACAAGACATACGAGATCAACTGAATGCTGAAGCTGAAGCCGTTCAGATCATTCTCACAGGGATAGATAACGATATCTACTCCACAGTTGATGCTTGTCCGAATGCATGTGAAATGTGGAAAGCCATTGAAAGGTTGAAACAAGGTGAATCAATCAATGTTCAAGATCTTGAAACCAATTTATATTGGGAGTTTGGAAAATTCACATCACGGGATGGTGAATCACTTGAATCGTATTACTCACGGTTTTACAAGATGATGAATGAGCTTGTCCGAAATCAGTGTCATGTTACTAATCATCAAGTGAATGTCCAGTTCTTACTTCAACTACAACCAGAATGGCAAAGGTTTGTGACACTTGTTAAGCAGAGTCAAGAGCTGAAGACTGTCTCCTATCACAAGCATTATGACATTCTAAAGCAATACCAGAATGAAGTCAATGAGATAAGAACTGAAAGACTAGCACGTACTGCTAATCCACTTGCACTTGTTGCTCAACAACAACCAGTTTACCATCATCAAAACCATCCTACTCAAAACACTCAATATTCCTCCACCAGATCGCAATAGTCTACCAGAAACAGAGGAAAAGCAATTGTTACCTCTTCTGCTCCTACTTATGATCCAGATGCTGCTACGGTTATTGAAGATGAGGAAATGTCAAAGGAAAATGAGATTGACAAACTCATGGCTTTAATTTCTCTCTCGTTCAAGAAAATCTACAAACCTACCAACAACAACCTTCGAACTTCATCAAACACCAGTCGAGCTAATCAAGATAATTCTCTAAGGATCAACAGAGGAACTGGGTATGATAATTAGCGGGCATTTAATGTTGCTGGGGCTAGGGAAATGTAGGTACTCCAGTTGTGCAGAAGTCTGGGATTCAGTGTTACAACTGCAAGGAATATGGGCCTGTATCAAGGGAATGTCAAAAACCGAAACGATTAAAGGATGCAGCTTATCACAAGGAAAAGATGTTATTGTGTAAACAAGAGGAAGCTGGGGTTCAGTTGAATGCAGAACAAGCTGATTGGAAGGATGATACTGATGATGAGTCTGATGATCAGGAATTGGAAGCACATTATATGTACATGGCACAACTTCAAGAGGTTACTCCAGATCCAGTTGACAATTCTGGACCAATCTTTGATGATGAGCCAATGCATAAGCTCGTCGAGATAGTTCTATTCATCGTAGACTCTGGGTGCTCAAAGCACATGACCGGAAATCTCAAACTTCTAACTAATTTTGTGGAGAAATTTCTGGGAACGGTCAAGTTTGGAAATGATCAAATTGCACCAATTCTTGGCTATGGAGATCTGGTTCAAGGAACGATTACTATCAAAAGGGTTTATTACGTCGAAGGGCTTACCTGTTACATCCGTGATTTGAAGGGAAATGATCTTCTCAAAGGTTCTCGTGGCACAGATTTGTATTCCATTACTCTTCAAGACTCAACAACTCCCAATCCAATTTGCTTAATGGCTAAAGCAACATCGTCTCAAGCATGGTTATGGCATCGTCGTCTCAAAACAATGAACTGTCCAAGACTAACTCAGTTGATGTTTAAGACCTTATGAAGTTCCAAGCGGATCTCTGATAAGTATAATAGATGTGAATTATGCGTTATGGTGAAAATTGATTGTGCAAAAGTAAAGGGATTTAATGTCATACAAAATCGATTTTGTAAAAGTCATTAATGCATATACTCAAAAATAAATGATTTAGATCAAACGATTTCGGATATGAAAAAGGAGCTTTGTACACATCAAAAAACCATCTCCATAATGTCACAAGCAAAAGTGGCTCAGATTAAGCTTTACAAAACTCGTGAAGAAAAGGAACTTGACAAAGTCATTGTTTTGGAAAACAAAATCAAAGTTTTGGATAATATTGTATATAAAGCAAGCCAATTAGTTCAAACAATGAACATGCTTAATCATAATTGTAAAATGAGTTTGCAAAAACCTGTGTTCCTCAAGGAAGCTCAAGAGCGAATCCTCGTCTGCTATGATATAGGTTGCTACAATGTTAATCTTGCGTTAAGGTTAGCCCCTGATTCTGACGAAACGATCGCTTGAAAAAGAACGTTTAGATCAACAATTATGCGATTTAATCAGTCAGTTTGATTATGATCAGTTGAATAATCTTATGGTTTTTTGTTCCACAACGAGAAAAGTCAGCTGAACAACATATTTTCCAAAACGTTCAAGAAGTATGAGTATACATCTTCTAATAGGAATTTTCCACCGAGTCTTTTAATAAACAAACAACTTTGTTAGAAAAACGAATGGATTGAATCCATTCCATGGGATCAATAGTGGTAAAGATTAAAGAACTTTTCAAGATTAAAAAGTGTGTTGACACGATTTTTACGGAGTGGAACGTGCAACAAACAATGCCAAAGAAATTTTTTGGGTAACATCGATCCTTTCATTCAAAACACATAGAAAAGGAAATTTTGGCCCCTAAATTAGCAGACTCAATGCGGACTTAGAAAATTTTACTTGTGCTTGATCAGAGGAAATGGTGCTGATTGAGATACTTTAATTCTCTTGAACATGAAGTAGACACTCTCAAATCTCAACTAGAAACTCAAAAAACACAGTTTTTGAATGAAATTGACCGACTTATATAGGGAACTATTACTTTGCTGGATCACTTGAATGCAATACTTTGGTGTGTAACTGTATGGTGAAGTTTCTTAAATTTTGCAATGTGATTACTTGGATACCTGGGAAAAATGTGAACGTCTTGAAAAAGAGCTTTCAAAAAGTAAAACAATGTCAAAGAGTTTTGAAGCACTTAGAAACTTGCGAGTAATCTTGATTGATTTACAGACAGTGTAAGAAAGATAAAATATGACAAATCTTTCAAAGAAAATTAGTCAAACGTATTTCTGAAAGAACGTGAACAATATTTTGAAATTCAAGACTTGAAAGCTCAATTACAAGACAAAGGAATTGCAATAAGTGAGTTGAAAAATAACTCTATAGAAAAGTTGAAGGAAAATATGGGGAAACTAAGTTGAAAAATTCATAGGTTATTCGACAACTCGAATGCTTTTAAAAGTCAAGACATCCTTTTTTAGGTAACCAGCTATGTTTTCAGATTCTATTGCAAAGAAAGATTTCTCAAGTCAAAGCTAGTTACCCACACAAAATGTGTCAATTTTTTTTCAAAAAACCAGTCACTGCACAGGATATTGCACTCAGAATATGTTGCCAATTGTCAAGAACACATTGTGAATTTGCACCAGGAATGTATAACGTGCACTCAAAAGCCTAATCAAACTAGAACTCCTCAGTTGCATAAAGACGTTAGGAAACTAACAAAAACGTGTCTTTTCTCTACAGGAGTTATTCCCTAATACTAGAGTTAGCAGGACCACAGCCTTAAGAGCAAATCATCGGAAGATAGAGTCATGTCTAACATATTGTCAAGGGTAGAAGCAAGTTGTAGATGTCCACAGTAGGAAGTTTATGGTTTCAAATAATAAATCGTCTGTAACTGCGTGTAATGAAGTTTGAATGCTAAGACTCGTATGTTAACTTTGTCTGTGGTACTTGTGGAAAGTGTGTGCTATAATGACAATCATGATATGGGTGTTCATACATTAGATCAATGGCGTATATTCTATGGACTAGACAACCAGTTGAATGTGTCTATTTGTACTAGTGAATCAATATGCATATTGGGAAACCTATCTGTTGTTAACATTTTAGTAAGAAAACATTGCAATAGTCTCTACTGTCTAGAAATCTAGAAACATAATCTGGAAGGTATATGAAGCATGTTAGCAAGACATGAAGTTGGTGGTTCTAAGTACTTCTCTATCCGGATATAATCGGTAAACACCTAAGTCTCAAAAAGGCAATGTTAAACCCAAACATTAGTATGCCTCTAGAAATGCATCATAGAACTGCAATATTATGGAACATAAGACTCCTATCGTGTACCCCATGGTGTGTGTGACTACAACCACTCCCCCCCCGCACCTATAATTTTTGCAGCTCGCCTCGAGATCACTTTTATTCATCGTCGACCTCAGTGCTGCTCCAGCCATGACTATAAATCTCAAACTTCTATACTAATTTTGTGGAGAAATTTATGGAAACGGTGAATTTGGAAATGATCAAAATTGCAACCAATTCTTGGCTATGGAGTATCTGGTTCAAGGAACTATTACTATCAAAAGGGTTTATTACGTCAAAGGGCTTAATCACAATTTATTTCTCTGTTGGTATATTCTGTGATGCGGAATTTTGAAGTTGACTTTTCGGACAGTTAACATGTTATAGCCGTGATTTGAAGGAAATGATCTTTCACAGGTTCTAGTGGCACAGATTTGTATTCATTCTCCTGCAAGACTCAACAACTCCCAATCCAATTTGCTTAATGGCTAAAGCAACATCGTCTCAAGCATGGTTATGGCATCGTCGTCTATCTCATTTAAACTTCGACACCATCAACTTGCTTTCAAAGAATAATATTGTGAATGGCCTTCCAAAGCTGAAATTCGTCAAAGATCATCTGTGTTCTTCTTGTGAGCTGGGGAAAGCAAAAAGAAAGTCTTTTCACACTAAGACTACCCGAGCTCAAAAAGACGGTTACAACTTCTACAATGGACTTATGTGGTCCAATTGGGTAGGAAAAGCATTAATGGAAGGGGTAAAAGGTGGGTTTTTTTATGTTATCTCGTATTTGTTGATGACTACATCCCGATATACCTGGTCTATAATTCTTGAGGTCCAAAGTCGAAAAAACACTGGAGTCTCTTTGATTTCCTCACACTTGTCCAAAGAGGACTTCATGCTAAAGTTAAAACAGTTCGAACTGACAAAGGCACAAAATTTCTTAATAAAACTCTTCATGCATAATTTGCATAAGAGGGAATTAACACGAAACGTCTACTGCTCGAAAACACCTGTGAACTAAAAACGGTTGTCGAAAGACGGAACCGTACTCTTGTTGAGGCTGCTCGAACAATGCTAAGCGCCGCTAAAGTTCCTTTGTTCTTCTGGGCTGAAGCAATTGCAACAGCATGTTTTACTCAAAACCGTTCACTTGTAATTCCTCGACATGAGAAAACACTTATCCATATCATTCAATGCTCGGAAACGTCGGTCAAGTTCCGTTCACATCTTTAGTTCTATATTGCTCAAATCGATCAGAGATGGTGTAAATCTTGATAAATATGAAGGAAAAAATGTGATGCATGTATTTTTGTTGTGGTATTCTACTCGTCAAAAGGCTTATAGGGTATTTAACTTAGAGAACAAGATGATAGTTGAAACTAATTCAGTTAAACTTTAACGAAATGCATCAAATGGCGTCGATCAAGTCTGTTCTGACCCCGCGTCCAACTATGTTCGACTACGGTACTTGAACAAGACAGTTTCTAAGTCCCGGTCCACAAGTCTTTTTTGTGTTTTTTTTAAGAAAATGTTACTCAGTTGCTGACACAGTAACAACGTCAAATGAGCTGGAATTGCTATATAGTCCGATGTTCAGTGAATTACTCAATGGAAATTCTCCTGTTGTGTCAAAGTCTTCCGTTGTACATGCTGCTGATAATCATCGATTAAATCGTCAACAACATAACACAACTCACACTTCTACAACAAATACGATGTTGCAGATCCACCATCCTATTGTACATTCATAACTCATTCAAACTCCAACTCAAGTACCAACTGTCACTGCACCTGAGAACATTACTCAAGCAGAAACCAATACAGAAAATGCACAATTTGACAACGATGAATTTATCAACATCTTCAGTACATCGGTACAAGGATAAAAGGGAGGGACTCGTTCTCGTCATGTGGATTCGTCAACATGCAATACTTTTCTATCAACACCATCCTTATGCCACAACGTTGGACAAAGATCATCCATTAGAACAAGTTATTGGAAATCCTTCTCAACTAGTTAGAACAAGAAAACGGCTAGATACAGATGGCGAGATGTGTATGTTTGCACTCTCGTGAAGTCGAACCGAAACCAAGTACATCAAAGAATCATGGCTGATTCTGCTGGATGAATTCAATACAGGAAGAAACTTCACAGTTTTGATCGACAGATGTATTTGAATTATGTCGACAGACCACTCTGCAATTGTCATTAACTTAAAGTGGCTCTGGAAAAACAACGTGATGAGGAAAAATCTGTCATTCGCAACTTATCTTGTCTTGTGGCTTAGGGATATGCTCAAAGTTGGAATTGATTTTCGAAGAGTCATTTTCACGAGTTGCTAAGGTTGAGATGCTGTACGTTTGTTCATTGCGGATGCGTACACAAATCATTTTACAGGTACACAATTGACAGTTAAAACTCATTTCTTTACGGACCTAGAAGGAAGAAAGTGTTCGTCAAACCAACCTGACTGGATTGTTGATCCATATCACAATGACAAAGTTTACCCGTCTCAAGAAAGCTAATTTGGTCTCAAACAAGCACAAGAGCTGTTGGTATGATGATACTCTATAACTTCCTGGTATCCTATGGATTTTCAAAAGGTTTATTGATCCATACTCTGTTCATTACTAAGATGGGGAAGCATATGCTGTGCAAATTTACGTTGTTTTTTTTTATGACATAATTTTGGTTCTTACGAACCCGAAACTTTAAAACACGATTTGGAAAACTAATGCAACAGCAAAGTTTGTTATGTCTATGATGGGGGAGCTTAAAAATTCTTTTTAGGAATTAGATACAAATCTCCTCGTGGGTATATTATAAACAAGCGAAGTATTGACTCAAGAGATAATTTAAAAGCATGGTATGACCTCATGTGATAGCATTGGTACTCACAATAGCTACGCAAATACAACTTGATGCTGACTTGAGTGGTTCTACGGTTCGACAAACGAAATATCGTGTTTGGTCGGAGCACTATGTACCTAACAATCAAAGTAGACCAGATATTATACCATGCAGCATGTCTATGTGCTCGCTATCAAGCGAAACGATGAGAAATATCTCACTTTGTTAAAAGGTTTTCGTCTACCTTAAGTCTCCATTAACATGGGTCTCTGGTTCCAAAGGGACACGGTTTAGAACTATCTGCTTTTTTAGATTCGGATCACGCAGGCTGTCTCGCTTCTCGTAAGAGCACATCTGGTGGCATACAATTTCTAGGTGGTGATAAGTTGTAAGAGGTCATCAAAAGCAGGTATGCACCTAAAGGTCTTCAGCAGTAGCCGAGTAGTGTCTTTATCTGCGTGTGCGCACAAGTTATATGGTTGAGGATTAAGCTCACAGATTATGGCTTCCACTCTTGTTAAAATACCTATGTATTGTGACTCAAAAGGCAGCTATAGCCATCTCGTGCAATCAGTCCAGCTTTACCGTTCCAAAGCACATCGATGTCAGATTTCACTTCATAAGGACAGGTTGAAAAGGTATTGTTGAATTAGTCTTTGTCGAACTAATAACAGTTAGCTGACTTGTTTACTAAAGCTTTATCGGAGGATTGATTTAAAGTATCTTGTCAGACGACTCGGTATGATATGTTTGATCCTGATGTAATAGAGGTTCTGGCAATTGGAATCTTTGATCTATCAAAACATCAATTTTTACATATTATTATTCTCTCTTTATTTCTTTTATTAATAAAAAAGTTTTTGACAAAAATAAATTTGAAAAGAAAATTGAAAATATAAAAAAACAATAGAAAAACAAAATATAAAATCAGAAGAAATTTCAAAAATACCAAAAAGAAACCTTCTCGTCATGTCTATTGGAATCGATAACTTTAACGTACCTGAAATGTTTGATTAAACATAGAACGGGCGTTGTAAATGAGTTCGAACAGGAGTTTCTAATGCTGTCAAAACATGTCATTTCTATAATTTTTTCTTCTATGACTTATGTTAATTTCAGTGAATAAGTCGTGTCTTGTATGTAACAATAGGAAGTGTAAGTCTGTGCGCTTACTCTAAAATAGAAGAGAAGTCTTCTATCATGTTTTTTAAAATGTGAACATAATTTTTCAAAAGAACTTTCAATGTCAAAAATATGTATACAATATTTTTGTGGTATCTTTCTATAAAAAGTGGTATTTGTTAAAATTGTGTGTTCAACACTCCCTTCCTCGATAATTTTCGAGGGAGTTTTTAAAAACAAAGCCTTTTAATTTGTGTGGGGTAACATCTCATAAATGTCTATTTTCATGTATCCAACACATTTTGTGAAATTAAAATTGTGGAAACTAATGTCAATAATAATATCACATTGTTTCACTTAAAGCATCTCACTCCGTCTTCAAACATTTTTGGTGTAATATATATTTTTATTTAATGTCAAGTTTTAATAATTTTGGTATCCCACATATACTGTTGAAGGGGAGCTTATACGAAAATGTATTCATGCAATATTTCGTAGTATAATTTTCCTCCCCATGGAATTTTTCATGTCAATTTTATCAATTGTATTTAATTACTAAATGTTTTATTATGTAAATAAGGGGAGAAAATGTGATTAAATTTGTTATAGACGTATGTGTTTTTAAGACTCTCAGTGCAACTCTTTCCCTTGCATGTGACTTACATTTTTCGAATCTTGAATCACATGTTTAGGGGAGTTTTTGAAAAACAATGTCAGAAAATGGTTTTATGGTTCGATCTCTATATCCCAAAAACCTATTAATTTCACGACATTCTGAAGTCCATAAGGTGGTTAGTTAGGATTAAGTCGACGATCAACCAGAATCCAGGAGGGAGGGATCTTCCAAGGACACACTCGATAGTTAGAAATAGCAGTCCTTGGTTGAAGGAGAAGAATGTGTTATAAGGAAGAATGCCGGACTATGATTGAGACTAACACTGGAACAATAACACAAGGTGTTAGTTATGACGTATTGGTAAGCATTGAAGGGGTTGAGAATGAAAAAGAATGTATGGATAAAAGGGTGAAAAGAAAGATGCCCTTTACACCTTAGGCAGAAACGGGTCAATAAACATATTCTATAATAAATCACACTGATGTTTGTTGAAATTGAAGACGGACATCATGGACCAGTGATGCATATGCACAACCACTTCCTAGCCATTCTAGTTATCTTAAAAGAACTTGTATCATTTTTTTTCTGTCACAGAGATAAAGACGTTTTCTATTGTAATCTCACTACGAGATAGTGTTGATTTTGAATAGGTGGCAATTATGCTCAGCCTCCGACTACTTAAACCAATAAGTGTACAAAATTGAGTCTAGAGCCAAGAAGAGATCATAGTATAAATCTCATTAGGGACCCAATGTCAAATTACACTTGTTGAAACACATAAAGTTCACAAGCTGTATTAAAAAAAGTCCTACGTTATCCTTGCGATCTTGCGAGAACATATTGAGTGATACTCAAGTATTCAATGAAGATGGAAATCCTGCTTGAGCCACAATCAAACAAGCTCTTGTGTAGGTGACTTGAATATTCTTCATGAACTCGAGCTTGTGCTAACTGGATATGATTTTGGGCCAGTTCAATGAATTGACGACATAAATCAGAAAGATATTAAAATATCTGATTCACTTTTCCGTGTTGTCTGCCTTTGAGTCGTTCCGTAATGGAACCTAGCAAGCATGGTGATTCTAATACCATCGTTGTTAGAAGATCCTACGCTATGAGCTGAACACTATCAGGTAGATTCTTTGAATCTACCTGATCACAGGTATAGTATTTATACTATAAAACGGGAAACCGGAGGTTAATGCAACCGAAGTCAAGATGAATGACAAAGCCATATTCATCTTTTATTGCTAACTGTCTTATTTCAGGTTTAGACGACGGTGTTGCAGCCTCATTCCAGCGAAGTCGGATTCATAAACCACATGCTCATACTCAAGCTTTCAAAGTCAATCATTCAACATCAAGATAGTTGATTCTAATCTTCCCCACCATCAAAGAGCTTCAAAGTCAAAAGATAAAGGCTCAAAATCAAGATCACAAAGCATGGATGAACAAAGCCATTACAAACAAGACAAGACCATAACAAGGCAAAGCATAAACGTCAAATGTCATATCTTCGATGTCATCAGTGGTACAGATGAGCTAAGGAAAGAGACATCAACATTGGGGGAGATTGTTAGCTCTTAATTAAATAAGTCAAACATAGAATGTTATAGGTCTTAGAAAGTCTAACTAGGATTGTATTGTATAGCTTGTCGGTTCAACGGGCTTGGATTGTAATCTAATATTGTCCGTGTTTCGGGCTCAAAGCCCAAGTAAACCAAGCCCGACCCGTTTAGAAAGCCCAAGTGCCAAGCTAGCAAGGTATGGGTATAAATATCCCTTCACCACACTTGGTGAAGGGTGTTGGTTACATTTTCTCACACACATGTAACACTCCATCTCTCTCTAATCTAATTTTATTTCTTGTTTCTCTCTCTACTTTCTCTCTCTAAGATTCCATCTTATTTTCTAGCATATTGATATAGATTATTGTTGTGTAATGGATTAAACTAGTGGGATAACAGTAACACCCTCAAATCTGAGTACGCAGCGGAATGTTGAATATCTGAGGGCGTTACATTTACGGATCAATAGCACAAGATCTGAGAACGACTACTAAACGTGTCGTTTGAAAAAGATACATTGGATTAACAAAATACTTGTTTGTAATATAAATAAAGATTCCGGTTTATAACAATTGTCCCCAAAATGTAATAAGACCCCAAATCTTAAGTGTTGACTCTTCAATTATTGACTTCCAATGTATCATCGCACCTCGTGCCTTATTGACTTGAAAAACATGCTTAAAACGTCAACATAAAGTTGGTGAATTCATAGGTTTATGTAAATCAATTGTAGGACCGCAAGATTTCTAAGTGTATGATTGAGCAACACATGCAAACATCATAAAAAGTAATTACGTTTTCCTAAGCTCATGACACTGAAGCTCGACATATATGAATGCAAATATATTTGCCAACAAGTGTCCGTGAATGATGTGCTAACCCCGCAACATCCCAAATTCGACATGGTATGCGTTCGTTCCCAGTGATAGCTAGTCACCCGAACGGGGATTGTCAATCCCTAATAGATCTATTCATAACATTCGCGCCCACATAATGTAATTCCCAATCACATCTATGCAATTAACAGTTCATGATCATGGACATAATGGGTTAAGGTAACTTAAGGCAACACGTAAACCATGGTATAAAATGTACAATTGCGTTCCTATTGTAAAACGAGCATGTTCCACCCAAGATGTAAATCATTTAAATACAGTTAAGCATGGGGCTCGAACTCACCTAGATGGTACTAGTCTCTGATTGATTTTATTTATCAATGCAAGTGTGAATAACAAGTAATACCTAAGTAAATTTCGGGTCAAGTCTTATCTACATATTTAGGCTAACTGACTCTATGTGTAAACTAAATCAATTTCTTGTTTTTTATATATTGTTATCATTTGTGGTCGGTGTACACGTTTATTGTATTCATTTTCCTCGTTTGCTCTTGGGAAGGTGTACGACTATATACTTTTAAGTTTACAAGGTGTTTAAGTATTAATAATAAATACACCTATTTATCATTAGCGTGACTTTAGTTATATAAGTATCCGTATTAATATCACGATAGTCGATACCATAAGTGTTTATTTAAAATCACTTAATTATATGCAAATACCCTTAAGGTTTTATTATTGGCAAAAACTGTCCTTATAGTTTAAATAGACTACTTACGTTTACACCCCTGAA
The DNA here is from genome assembly GCA_026074375.1 of Tanacetum coccineum. Taxonomy (NCBI): domain Eukaryota; kingdom Viridiplantae; phylum Streptophyta; class Magnoliopsida; order Asterales; family Asteraceae; genus Tanacetum; species Tanacetum coccineum. The sequence continues at coordinate 22,500 of BQNB010059829.1, read as the reverse complement.
GTTTCCATAACGATACGTCTAGTCCCTCTATTTTAAAAAAATTACATTTTTGGTTCTTATAAGTTTCAAAGTCCCTCAAGTTTCGGATTTCAAAACAGCTAGCAGTACTAACTCTGCTAGCAGTACTAACTTCTGCTAGCAGTACTAACTTTGCTAGCAGTACTAACTTCTGCTAGCAGTACTAACTCTGCTGGCAGTACTAACTTCTGCTAGCAGTACTAACCTCTTAAGCCTGGCAATATTAACTTCTAATTTAGCTTGTATCATACAACCGATTAGTGAGTTACAAATTCGTTAGAGTTTGTTTGAGTTCATGTTGGACACAAGAAAGTTCAGGAATGTCAAAAACAGTATTATTAATACACTAGCAGTATTAATAATACGCTAGCAGTACTAACTCTGCTAGCAGTACTAACTTCTGCTAGCAGTACTAACCCTGCTAGCAGTACTAACTTATTTCGACATATTCCAAACAATCCTAGTTCGCATATACTATAGTGTACACATCCTTTATTGAGCAAAACGAGTTGTTAAATATTATGCTACGTGACATGAAAGTGTTTCCGTTTCCAAACGAGTTATCAAACCTCTCGGTTAAATATTTTACGTGTGCATGTCATAATTAAACATTCATGCTTATACACAAGATCTTTATTACGTGCCTTATGGCTTTTGGTTCACCACACAAGTCTATATATGTTGTATATTGTAAGACGTGGACATGGGTTGTGTCATGCTAGGCACGACCTATGTTTAGGTTGTTAACACATAATAAACGTGCCTTATGACACATGAAGCAAACATGAAACTTGAATATGAACGTAGGCTAAGACACTTACAAGGGTCCTAGCTTCTTGAACGTGTGTGTAGGCGAGCAATCTGGCGATCCACGTGTGTAAAACACGATCAATAACCAAACCCTAAGCTTCAAATCTTTGTAAATACCCAACCCTAGCTCGTGTAAACCTTTTTTTATAAACTTGTATGACAACTAGACATGTTTGTGGGTTCGAATGAGATCAAGGGAGGTGTTTGTTTGCGGTTTGAAGCTCGAACACAAGAAATAAATATGTGTGTAGTTGTTTGAGAGTGTTTAGGGTGTATGTGAGTTTTCAAGAGTGTAAAGTGGTAAGTATACATGAGTATTTATAGGCAAAATGTCTAGTTACATATTCCTAGTCCTAAAACCAACCAAACCGTGCCCTATCTACTAGTGGTTTTGTGGTTTTGGTTAATCACACATAGTTTTGTTAAAACCACAAGGTACTATTCTTAATTACAAGATATATGTACAAGATATGCTTAGATACTTGAAATCTTATGATTTGTGTGTGTGTCTTGTGTTTAGCCGGTTATACAAAGGAAAAGAGAAGCCAAATGGTTATTAACCATTGTGTAATAGATTAGTGGGGGACATTTAGGACTAACATTAATTAATGGGAGTTTGTACATGTACTTAGCAATATCATGGAAGATTTCTAGGTGATTTGTGTGTACATATGTATGCCGTGGGTTTTCATAGGGAAGGAAGGATCCAAAGTGATCTTTAACCCATGTGTATTAGCTAACTAGAGACATGTTGTACAAATCTTAATTAAAACCTAGATGTACATTGTACTTAGTGTAAGATTTAAGGATTTTCTAGTTATTCTTGTCCCATAATTCGGCTCTAGTGGGTATTTAACACAAGAATTGATTTAATTTTGTGTTAAGGTTTTAAAAGTGGGTATTGGTTTGAGTCTAGGTAAGTCTAGGTATTTCCGGGGTATGTCCAAATGTATTTTATTGTGAAACGTAGACCTTTTACGTGACCAATAAAAATAAAATACGCAAAGTACATAATTATCTTCTTAATAATAATTTGCTACTTGGTTGATGCAACCCTTAATTTATTTGACGACCGTTTACATTAATTGATTATTTCTAGTCTACGCAATTAAACTTAAAAGTAATTATTAAAAGTAAACGCGTATCGGACTAAAATAAATAGTGACGGATAATAAATGTCGTACAATGACATGAAAATGAGAAATGTTACACACACGACCAGTTTACACCCAGGCCTCCTATGTAGACATTTGTAACAAGTTTAGACCAGCGTCTGGTATCGTCATCAAAGATTAGTTCAGCATCGGTACATCTGAAAGACTTGAAGGTTTAGTCTTGAGCCTTTGAAGCCAAGGTGTAGGCCATTTATTTGTTTCTCGAATTGGGAAAATTCAGCCATCAAGGGGCTTATACCTAAATGTCAACGAAGATGATGATGATTATGACTATGACTATATAATAGTTATGATACTCAAATGTTGTTGCTTACCAGGAAGCTTTTGCCCAGGTGTTCTCATGACATAGGGGTGTAAACTCATTACAATGAATGTTAAAGATCATGAGAAATTAAGGATAATCACGTTTAGCTCAAGTTTTAAACAAACCTTCGATTCCTTCAGATTTAAGAATCTTTTTGCAAGCATTAATCTGCACTTGCACCTTGGGCCTACAATCTGCACTTGCACCACGAGTCAGTGTGGGAAATAATCCTTTGAAAAGGCTTCTAACACGTCTTTCAGTCCTCAAAACTTGATTTGCTGCATCCATTGGACCATCATACTTAACCGCAGTTGTAACAGCTGCACCAGATTCTGCCACTACACCTGAATCTGCACTTGAACCTTGGGCCTGCAATCTAAATCTAAGAATAAGTTGCATGAGAAACCGGGATCAAGTTTAAAATATTACTCCCTCATTTTGACTTTAGGGTCAAAGAAGCACTAAACCTCATTGATTAGCTTAAAGTTGGGGGCTAAGATGGAACAAAACAATCCACACGCAACCAGCTCCCAGCAATTCCCACGTTCTATGCCTGGTTTAGGTGGCGAACATTAAAGACTTAAACACAGTTTGTCTCAAATTTTGTTACAAATCATGTTTTTGCATAAAGTCCTGAAAAGTAACTATAAAAGAAAATGAAATAAAAAGGGATTTTATAGCAACAAGAATTTACGTGTACAATATTGACTCTTCCCTTTGTTAGAAAGGTACAATACCGAGAGGGATTTTATATCAATAGACTGCTGAAAGTAAACACAATGTTATATAGCTGAAGATTACTCTGCTTACAGATATATAGAGGATGATGGTTTAGTGGGTGTAAAATCTTCAAATTCAGATGACTTAAGCACTGTTGAGACCCTATCTGCAGAGAAAGTAAAAGTATTCCTTTGTAACTGGGAGTGATGGTATCACTGCCAGTGTAATTATTGTGTTTCCTTTACTAATGAAAATTTTGAATCATGAAACTACAACAGAGCTGCTATTAGCTAAAGCAAATCTTGCTGGCAAGTCTTACGAGGAAAATGGTTCAGAAATAGCAGATGCATCTGAAGATGACGTGTCAGCAGACCAAGTTGCCACCTTAGTGAATTATGATAAATCACCATTAGAATCTTGATATGCTAATGACGAATCAGAGAGCCATTTGAATTAAACACCACCGAGGTTGTTATAACCAATGGTAAATCTGGATCGTCGGAGTCAAAATCAAAGTCAAAATCAAAGTAAAAACCACATCAGATAAAAAAGCTAAAGAAAATGGAAGTTCTGTCACTACTGATAGCAGTTCGCATCATTCTGGTCGCAAAGGTCATGATTATAGTTCTAAAAAGGGTGTAAAGGCAGGAATAACAGTTGGAGAAAATGAACCGAGTAAATTTAGGGATCTACCGGGCGATGCTTCATTGGATGATTTGTTTTAGCCAAATGATAAACTTGATGATAGGTCTACCGAAGCCTGAACATCTGCTTCCTCATCACATGTGAATCAAGGTAATACATTTGTTACCGATAGTGGAAAAACTGACCTAGCAACACAATTAAGAGCTACGATTGCTCAAAAACAAATGGAGAATGAGCCAGGCCAGTCTAATAGGGGAGATATACTTCATCTTATGATGGGTGTACTAAAGGAGGATGTGATTAGTATTGATGGTCTGGTAAGCTTTATAACATGTTTTTGTTGTTGGCTTTTTCATTATAGAACTGTATTTTGACTTCAACAGTTTCAACTTCTAGTCAGGGATTTGATGATAAATTACCTTCGGACAATCTTAGCCACCTTCAGGTACTCTCTCTTTTTCTCTTATGACGTCTACTTTGTTATTTTGAAACACATTGTTTCCTATTTTAGTATTAAATCCTAATAATGCAATGAAAAATAATTTTTCTTGATAGTTTTAGCTTTTACTTTCATCTGCCCTTTAAACATTAAATCAACATATTGTTTCTCGTAGCTGTATTGTGTACAACTATTTGATATATAAATCAATTTGTAGGCTATTGAATTTGGGAAACTACTTGCCACTTAGATATTTATTTTGCAGGAGCTCTCTACATTTAATGGTCACTCGATTTAAGAAAATACAAGGAATCCGCTTCCCGCTTTGGAGTCTTTGCAGAAAGCTATTATAAGGTTGAACCATGGCTTAGAAAATACATGATCTTCTAACGAGCGAGTACTTGCTTTGATATCTATGTCATACAAGCTCAAACGCATGAATGTATGAATACACTTCATTGTTTTGTAGATACTATTAATTAGTTTTTCTATTAATACATTAGCTCATAAATTATATTATGTTTTATCATATTTAATTCTTTTTTTTCTAAGATAATGTTTCACAATATTGTTTTATGAACTATTTTGCGAATTCCATTTATTTGTCCACATTACACCTCCAACAATACCTTAAAGCTCCCCGCCTAACGGGCGGGCCTTGAAGCTAGTATATATATATATATATATATATAATTCTATTTATTTGTCCACATTACACCTCCAACAATACCTTAAAGCTCCCCGCCTAACGGGCGGGCCTTGAAGCTAGTATATATATATATAT
>BQNB010059829.1:0-17043 GCA_026074375.1 Tanacetum coccineum | reverse complement strand
TTTTTTTTAATATAATGGGTTGTACGTTTGTGACCATATCGATTATTTTAAAGTTATTAGGTATCGAAGATGTTTCCGCGGGTTTTTTTTATCTGAATAAATCGAAACTTTTGTAATATTTTTTTTCCCTCCTACTTTGTGCATACAAATTTTTAAAAAAAACAAAAACAAAATAATTAAAAAAAAAAACTAAAATCGGGCTGGCCCAAAATGAAAGCCCGTTACTGTAGCACTGTAAATCCACTGTCAAAACGACAGTGGATTTGTCCGTGAATGTGTAATATATTAATATATTTACAAAAGGTAAAAAAAACTTGTCTCATTAGATAAACAAGCAAAGGTATTTGCGCGTTGCTGCTGGCATTAATTTTTCACGCGTTTTTGCAGGGCGTTAATTTTTATTTTTTATTCTTTATTTTTTGCGGGTTTATTTTTCCGGTCTCATGTTTAATACTTTTTTTTCTTTTTTTACATGGGCTTATGTGTTGGGACTCGTGTGTTGGGCCACATGTTTAATGGTTTCTTTTTTAAGCTATATGTGCGGGGCATTTTTTTCTTATTGTATTTTGTGCGGGTTTATTTTTTTGGTCTCATGTTTAATATTGTGGGTTTATTTTTTCAATATCATGTTTAATAGTTTGTTTTTTTCCTTATATGAGTTTATGGCCCGTGCGTTATTGCGGAGCGTTAAAATTTTATTTTATTTATTATTTTATTTTTTTTCATTATTTTTTTTTCCGAATTTATTTTTTGGGTCTCATGTTTAATAGTTAGTTGTTTTTTTTATATGGGCTTATGTGTTGAGTCTCATTTTTAAAATTATTAGGTATCGAAAATGCTTATGCGTGTATTATTTTTTTAAATGAGTAAATCGATACGTTTGTGACAATTTTTTTTTTCATATTTTTGTGTGGACAAATTTTATTTAATTTTAAAAAAAGCAAAAAAAAATGGCCGGCCCAAAGTTGCGGCCCAAAAAGCTGGGCCAAAATGAGAGCCCAAAGTACCGAACACTGTTGTAGCTACAGTGCTTTAGAGGAATAGTGACGTTTCACTCTTATGTGGCACTATTCATTTGAGATCTCAAATGAGTATATTAGTAATAAATAAATAAAATACTCAAGCAGTTTCAACTTTGAAGGTAAAAGGGTTAAGGAGATGCGGCAATATTTTTTTTAATATTGATTCTGTATCATCCCATTATCTTAATTTCTTCATCTTTTCCATCAATTGATCACTCGATCAGCGAAGGTTTCATAACTTATTACTTTTGACTTTTTATTATGATTTTTTGCTTTCTTCTTTTCTAGAGTACAACCTTTTATGTTCTTAACTACAATTGTTTACTATTTATATATTTATTAGTAAGATTAGTTAATTTTGATGCTTGTAAGTCAATTAAATGTTACTTTTACTATCGTTGTTTCAATGTTCTTTTGAATATTAGTAATACATTTTACGTATCATCAATGTATATATTTATTTATACGTTTACTTGTGGTATTTAATGGGGTCTCCGTATAGTCATGGCACAGGGCCAACGAAATCCATGAGACGGCTCTGGTATACTTAAAAGGGATAATTTCATATTTACTTAACTTGAATGTCAAAATTCTATATTTATTTTAAGCATAAGTTTTTAATGCACAAGTACAATGCATTTAAAGAATGTGTTAAAGAAATATAAAACTATGATGTTTAAGTTGAGAAAATATAAAATTGACCCCTTTTTAAGGGTATATTTCTAATGAGAATATAGAGTCCATTTGTTTATTACATTTTCATCAAATAATATAACTTGATCTTAACATATACGAATTAAGTTTTAGCATATAAAAAAATCAAATTACCAAAATGGACTAGAATCAAAGTGTGTTTACGAAAATGGATCAAATTTTTCTTGTTTACAAAACTAGACCAAGGAGCACTCTCGCCTTGTTCTCTCCGCACTTTGCTTCTCCCCTTGCTATCTCTTTCGCCAGGCGCACTTAAATATTGGGAGCACTTTGGTTTAAGAGTGCACTTGGGTATATTTGAGTGTGCACTTGGGTATATCGGGAGCACTTAGATATGAGGAGCACTTTTGGTTTAAGAGTGCTCCTCAACATTTACTTTTGTCTTATTTGAGGCGCACAAGAGAATTCGGGAGCACTTGTTAGTTTAGAGTGCTCCCGTTAGGCGCAAGGAGCGAATAATTTTTTTTTCTTATTTGAGGCGCATAATTGAAATCAGGAGCACTAGAGTGCTCCGCAACATTTAGTTTTATTTTATTTGAGGCGCACAATATATTTCGGGAGCACTTGGTCATTTAGAGTGCTCCTCACCATTTTATATGCAACATAGGCGTACTTTTAACAAAATTTATGAGTGCTCCGGCAAAAATCACCGTAGATCTTGCCACATGTCATATATCTAATGGTTACTTAGTAAAAGTTCATTTTTGAAAGATTTTTTTGCTCCGACTATTTTTTGTAAGATGGTACTTTAAAGAAGCCATATAACAAATTTCTTCTAAAAAAATCCTCTGAAGTCTCCCAGAAATATATGTCAATGACAGACAGAGATTGTCAGTGCGTTTAATTGGTGGCAAGTGATCCACTACTTTTGTAAAAATTCTCATATAACACTGAAATTATATGGAATGCTTTCAAATCAAAATTTGCAAAAAAGTTTTTTTCTTATCCAAAAACACCAAAACTAAAAACTTAAAACCTTACTTATCATACTTTTAACTGAGACTAGCAGGGTCCTCCCACGTTGCACCTTGTGATTAAAGTTTAAGCGCCAACAAAATAACAATGACGAACTAATTAACCAGAGAAAAATAGAAAAGATGATTTCAGTCCGACCCGATTCAACCGTTTTCGACCGCTCCTCTCCATTTTGTTTTCGGACGGATTTTATTGGATAGCCGAACCGGTGGCGACTCCGGTTCCGGTTGAACCCGTTAGTCCAGTCCAGTGTTCAAAACCATATGTACAATCAACTTGTTTGAATATAAATTGTATAAGCTTTGTGTGTTTTATTAGTTTATGCAATGTGTATAATAATATGTATTTTTCATTTTAGGTGTGTTTTAAAAAATAACATTAATTATTATGTTTAATTAATTCAAACTTGCAACATATGTATGGACGACAAAAATGTTATACAATTTGATTTAATATTTGTATTTATTAATTGATTTAAGTTCATTTGGATACCAAACTTAGCTTGGATATCGGGGGACTCATCCCCACCCTCCATCTCCATATCATCTGACAAAGGAGATTAAATCCCTAATTTACACTGCAGTGGTATCTTGGTCATTTCAGTCCACTATATAAATATTTTTTTTCTTTAACAAACACTCATTCAACACACACACAAAACGTGTTTTTTTCTCTCCACCAACAACAGATCAATCACCAGGAACAAATTCATTAGATCTAATCCTAACATCTAATCATCACGAGCATCAATATGAGCATCACGAACATCTAATCGATCGATCTTCGATCGATTATCTCCTTCTTCATTTGATTAACATCAGGTTAGATTCATCAGATATATTCTTATTTTAGCTTATTTGATGTGAATAAGCTTATTAATTTATCATAATCCGAATTTATAAGCTTATTATTCAGCTTATTTTGATCGAATATCTTAATTATTTGTTATTAGTGATAAGCTAATTTATTTAGGTCCTTTATGTGAATAAGTTTATGTATTATCATCATTTAAATTTATGTTGCTGAATTATAAGCTAGCTTATTAACTTATTTTGATGAATTATAAGCTATCTTATTAGCTTATTTATGTTGCCAGTGTTAATAAGCTTTATTATTATCTATTTTTTATGTTCTGAATAAGCTCTGTTAGATTAATTTGTTGATATAAGCTGAATTAAGATGTATTTAGCTTATCAGTTAGCAATAAGCAGTTTTAAGTAGCTTTTGGTTAACGTGTTTGATATATCATATATGATATTGCTTTGTCATATGTATATGGCATGTGATTATCATATATGATATTTCATTTTTCCAAAAAATAATTTATTTATTCTTTTATATTCATATTATATTTTCATAATTGAAGAACATGAATGCTTGTTCATTATGTGGAAGTTTTGATCACAACAAGAGGAGGTGCCCTAAGAGTTTGAAGATCAAGAACAAGTCGTGGTTCAACATTAAGTTGTTGCTCAAGAAGAAATTGTTGTTTAAAAAGGCACTCTTTTATGTTTGACTAGACGAGTACCTGCGCATAGCGGCGGAAATTCCTAGCTGCAGATAATTAACGACATACGATATTGTGGTAAGTTTTCGTGTAACATTTAAAATAGAACGTGAAAATATCAAAATGTAATTGTAAACGGATGTAACATGCGATAACTCAACACATTTATAGCGGCAACCAATTAACGATATGCGAACTCTTAGTAGAATTAGAAACCATGTATCATATATTGGTCAACTCTTAGAATTTGTAAAAGTTGCATAAATTTCTTGCCATTTTGTTCCCTAAAATACATTTTCATTTGGTTCCCTAAAATACATTTTCAGTTTCAACATTTTCGTTTCCTTAACAATCTAAATCATCAGAAGACCATCACAATAAAAACTTGACAACATCCTTTGTTATCATATTCAAAGATCTAATCAAATCCTGCAAAACATAAATAGACATAATTAGAATATAACTAGACTATACAATTAATGTAGTAAACTTTCTATAATGAATTTTCTGTTTTCAACAATTTGTTGAATATTTCAATAACATTCAATGATTGCCATTTATATATAACTAGCTTCAAGGCCCGCCCATTGGGCGGGGAGCTTTAAGGTATTGTTGAAGGTGTAATGTGGACAAATAAATGGAATTCGCAAAATAGTTCATAAGACAATATTGTGAAACATTGATTTAGAAAAAAAGAATTAAATATGATACAACATAATATAATTTGTTATGAGCTAATGTATTAATAGAAAAACTAATTAATAGTATCTACAAAACAATGAAGTGTATTCATACATTCATGCGTTTGAGCTTGTATGACATAGATATCAAAGCAAGTACTCGCTCGTTAGAAGATCATGTATTTTCTAAGCCATGGTTCAACCTTATAATAGTTTTCTGCAAAGACTCCAAAGCGGGAAGCATAAATTAGTCTAGTGGCAAAGTATTTCCCGAATTCAAACAGCCAACAGAATTGATATTATATATCAAGTATTGTGTACACAATACAACTACGAGAAACAATATGTTGATTTAATGTTTAAAGGGCAGATGAAAGTAAAAGCTATAACTATCAAGAAAAATTATTTTTCATTGCATTATTAGGATTTAATACTAAAATAGGAAACATGTGTTTCCAAAAATAACAAATTAGCATGTCATTAAGAGAAAAAGAGAAGTACCTGAAGGTTGGCTTAAGATGTCCAATAAAGTAATATATCATCAATACCTTGACAAGAAGTAGAAACAGTTGAAGTCAAGAATACATCGTTTCTATAATGAAAAAAGCCGACAAAGAAACATTTTTATAAAGCTAACCAACCATCACTACAACACACATCCCCTTTAGTACCCCCTCATAAGAAGAAGTATATCTCCCCTGTTGACGGCCTGGCTCAGTCCATTTGTTTTATGAGCCAATATAGCTTCCTAGATTGTTTGCTAGTTCTTTATACCATTAACGGATAACAAATGTGATACCTTGATTCACATGTTGATGAGGATGCAGACGTATGAGCTTCGGCAGACCCAATCATAAGTTTAACATTTGGCTGAAACAAATCAACCAATGAAGCATCGCCCGTGAAGCCCTAAATTTACTCGTACCATTTTCTCCACTTCTTTCCTGCCTAATACACCCTTTTTAGAACAAGTAATCAATGACCTTTGCGACCAGAATGATGCGAACTGCTATCAGTAGTGACAGAACTTCCATTTTCTTTGGCTTTTTTATCTGCTGTTGATTTTGACTCCGACGATCCAGATTTACCATTGGTTATAACAACCTCAGTGGTGTTTAATTCAAATGGCTCATGGACCTCTGATTGGTTAGCTGATTCGTCATTAGCAGATCAAGATTCTAATGGTGATATTCTCTAATTCACTAGGTGGCAACTTGGTCTGCTACTACGTCAATCTTCAATGCATCAGCTACATACTGAACCATTTTCCTCGTAAGACTTGCCAGCAAGATTTGCTTCAGCTAATAGCAGCTCTGTTGTAGTTTCATGATTCAAAATTTTCATTAGTAAAGGAAACACAATAATTACACTGGCAGTGATACCATCAGTCCCAGTTACAAAGGAATACTTTTACTTTCTCTGCAGATAGGGTCTCAACAGTGCTTTAAGTCATGCTGCATATCGAAGTCTTTCCACCAAAAAACCATCATCCTCTATATATCTGTAAGCAGAGTAATCTTCAGCTATATAACATTGTGTTTACTTTCAGCCCTCATATATGATATAAAATCCCTACCTCAGTGTACCACCAATGAACGTGGAAAGGGAATTGCTCAATATAGTACATACGTGAATTCTTGTTTACCTTTCATTAAATTAAGCAAAAATGACGTTATAAACAAAATTAGAGACAACACCTGTGTTAATTCTTTACAATGTCCGCCACCTACACATGCAACAACAATGATTTCTAGGACTAGTGCTGGATGTTTGTCTCCACTGTACCACCCCAACCGAGCTAATCAATGCAGTTAGTGCTTCTTTGACCCCTAAAAGCAAAATGAGGAGAAACATTTAACTATGAATCCAGTTTCTGATGCAACTTATTCCATGGATTAGATTGTAGGACCCAAGGTCAAGTGCAGATTCAGGATTGTAGTGCAGAATCTGGTTAGCTGTTACAACTCTCGAGGTAAGTGAAAGGTGGTCCAATGGAATGGACGCAGCAAAGCAAGTTTTGAGGACTCACAGACGTGTTAGAAGCCTTTTCAAAGGATTATTTCCCACACTGACTCGTGGTGCAAGTGAAAATTGTAGGCCCAAGGTGCAAGTGCAGATTAATGCTTGCAAAAAGATTCTTAAATCTGAAGGAATCGAAGGTTTGTATAAAGCTTGAGCTAAACATAATCGGTCTTAATTTCTCATGATCTTTAACATTCATTGTAATGAGTTTACACCCCTATGTCATGAGAACACCCGGGCAAAAGCTTCCTGGTAAGCAACAACATTTGAGTATCATAACTATTATATAGTCATAGTCATAATCATCATCATCTTTGTTGACATTTAGGTATACACCCCTTGATGGCTAAATTTTCCCAATTCCAAAAACAAATAAATGGCCTACACCTTGGCTTCAAAGGCTCAAGACTAAACCTTCAAGTCTTTCAGTTGTACCGATGTTGAACTAATCTTTGATGACGATACCAGACGCTGGTCTGAACTTGTTAAAAATGTCTACATAGGAGGCCTGGGTGTAAACTGGTCAAGTGTAAGGAATGTCATGGACATGAATGCTGGTTATGAAGGGTTAGTTATTTGTATAGGTTTCTTGATTTCCTAATAACAGGTTTCTCCAGATGTGGCAAGATGAGTGGGGTGGGTATAGAAAACCTATTTCGGCTAAAACGGGCATTAGAGTAGTACATGCCATGTCGGGTTGACTCTCAAATACTTATTTGTCCTTTTCTTTTACTAAATTACTTTAATAACTAATTCTTTTATTTATGAATACACTTAATTTTAAAATTATAATAACCTCAAAGTTGGCTTATAGTCCAGACCCAAGGCACGTAGTGAGATAAAGCTTTATGACATGTACGCGTAGAAAAGTTAGCTCATAGTCAAGACCTAGTCCGCGTTGAAAAGTTGACTAAAATATGATTTTGCAAAAATCATGCATCTCCTATTATGTTAGTAATTCTAAGCCTGCATCTAGAGGAGGATTAAAAAAGAGTTGATGGCATGTAGTTGTGTTTTCGTGATGTAATGTAACGTAGAGGTGCAAACCTGTACCTATGCCGGGAAACGTTTGCATGATGCTCACAACGTAGACTCTGCTTATTGTTGTCATCGCCAACCATCAGGAAGAACAACGTCATAGAACTTCAAGCACTATTTACATTCGACTACTTTTAAATTAGCCCTCTCCACTTTCTTTCTTACTGGTTCAACATACTTAAACTTTTCTTATCGGGTCTTAGTATACCCTTGCCAGTACTCACGTCCTATGTTTCATTATCAGAGCTGATTCGAGTAGTGTTTATAGCCCTCTCCACTTTCTTTCTTATCAGGTGGTAAAGGTGGCTATTTGAACCTACCTAGTTACTATTAGAGGATAAATAGGCCCGACCTATTTATCCTCTAATAGTTACAACATAGTTGATTCGAGTAGCGCTTATCAGATCAAATATATACTATGACAGCTTATAAACAAAGCAATTATAGCCAACACTCTAAACTACCCATTTAGATAATTCATACAGTCTACCCTTTTGATTAGGCATCAACTTTTATCACAATGAATTTCATTTATATAAAAAGTTGCAAATATTAAAAATAACAAAAAAAAGGTGATAAAAGATGATAATGCCACACCTCGTTGATTAATTCTCTCTGACACAAAAGTGTGTCTGTTTGTTTGAATTAGCTTCCGTAACTGAACACAAAAGTAGCATTTGGTAACAGAAAAAATGAAACATTGATTTTTAGCAAATACAAAAATTTGCATCAAACATAACACATGATGTAATGTTCTCTTTTTGCAGTTTATGGAATCGACTCTTCGCCTGTGATGTCATATGTTTCGATAATTAGTTCGCTTTAGTCAACTCCTTAACCTGATACTCCCTTCCAATTCTTATTCTTTGACCCCCTTGCCATTTCCCTCCCCCTCCTGGTGCTTCTGTTGTGAACTGAACGAAGGTAACATCCTTAGTTCACCAACGTCTTGCAAAAACTGATTCAACGGTCCTTAAAGAAATGGTTAAAACAAAAGTAACATCCGCAGGCTACGAAATGGTTAAAACTGAGACATACCTTTCGTAATGTCAATAAATGTCTCCCTGATTCAATTCCTTTCGTGTTATCAAAGATATTACTATTGGTGTTAATCCGAGTCCAGGTAAATGGTTCCTTGAGTCGCTGGACAGAAAGCTAAATGTTGCTTGTTAGTGCTTCCGAGGGCATGTAGGAAGGCTATCAGGCCCCATGGCTATTGGACCTTTAAGATTTTTTGCATAAGCTTTGTGGTCGGTCCTACAACATCTTTTGGGACGGGGCATCTGTTGCAGTTGGACATTTAGTAATTATGGTAGCTTCTTCGTGCAATTTGTATATCAACCTTTTGGAAACATTAAAAAAAGCTAATATACAGCTTAAATAATCTACTCACCCAAACACCCCTTGACTAACATTTAAGAAAACTTTGTTTTTTTAATGTATACAAAAACACTCTTTTTCTTAGAAACATATATCGAAAGGTAATCTTCTACAACAGCAACACGATCCTAACACAGTAATTATATAGGATATACAAAGCAATCGCTAGTAAAGACGATATTTAATTGCTTCGAGACATTATGTCCCATATTGGTTCTGTATTTTTTTTCCTTTTTACAACTTCCGTAAGTTACTAACGTATGACTAAGGGACGTGTTGTACCTGAGCGATGGTACCCAACTTTATCTTAGATTGCATTAGACACCCTGTCAGTTCAGCAGAGTCCAAATTTATTTTCGTATTTCTACAAACCTATTCCAAAATAAGAATCAACATCAAAAACCAACAAAAGTAAAACCCCCAACATATTTTGAAGATTAGGGTTAGGTCTTACCAATCTTGTGTTTGCAAGCTTCTATTCAATCTCGAATGTATTATTTTCAACACGTTATTAAATTTACAACACATTGTTAACATATCAGCATGTCTAAATTAGCAAACCCCATGTCTCATTCCAAATAATCGACTTTTTTTACCTGTTTCACAACCACCCATCACACATTTTGCATATGTGTAGAACATCAAGGCAGTTCCATATACGATTAGGTATAGCACTAAAAATTGTATTTGACTCATCTTAACTACCTCACCACTTCCCTCAGTATTATTTTTCTAAATTGAATTAGTAATAACCAATTCCTACATTCATAATCCACATCAATCAAAACATGCCCATATTGTCAAAACTTAAAAAAAAAGTCGAACCTGAATATTATTGATAGAAGCTTTATTAATCTTGTTTAAATGAGCTCTAACCGAAGCCCCTATGAATCATGACTATTGTTTGTTTTCTTCTCAAATGCTCAAACTGCTTGCAAGCTAATAAACCTGTACAAAGACTAAACTTTCTGTTCACCGAAAAACCCTGACGGGTGGTTTTTTTAGTATGAAACTTACTATTGT
Source organism: Tanacetum coccineum (assembly GCA_026074375.1). Lineage (NCBI taxonomy): Eukaryota > Viridiplantae > Streptophyta > Magnoliopsida > Asterales > Asteraceae > Tanacetum > Tanacetum coccineum. The sequence continues at coordinate 6,682 of BQNB010059829.1, read as the reverse complement.
CTCTACATCACTGGTCATTTTTTGATTTGTGGCAGTGGTGATGATTATCAGAAGCTCCAAAAAAAGAAAGGAATAAGCTAATCCAAACAACACAGATAATATTTTATGCAAGAAAAGAATAAGCTAAATTTGAAGTGGACTTACCTTCAACTCCTCATTTTTCATACAATTCCTGTAAAAACATAAAATATACACATAATTAAACCAAAAAAGATTGAATCTCTATAAAAAAGGATTAAAGCTTGAATAAGAGACAATTAATTGCTTCATTATCATGTGTACCGTCTTTCTTGACCATGCCAAAATCCTTGTACACTGCCACCACCAACTCCGCCGCCTCTGCCTCCCATTAGATCTAAGAAACCCGGCCTGATGAATTAGATTGGGGATTATTGATTTGTGGGTTTTGTGGTTGCTTCAAAGGATGAACGATTAGAGTTATGGCATCATTCGGTGTTTGTTAATGGTTCTTTCTTCTTGCTTCACAGATCTTGGGGGTTAAGGTTTTTCGTTTAATGAGATGAACAAAATTAGGTTAAGCTTTTTCAAATATTTTGGGGGGTTTTGTGTTGTTCATGAAAATCAATTCATAGCAATTGTGATTTTGATTTATGGTTTGTGTTTGAAAATCATAGTCGTTTGGATTGATGTTAATCATAGTCGTTTATGATTTTGATTTTGATTTTGTTTTGGTTTTTGTTCGTCGTGTCTCTTCTGTGTTGTTTAGGCAGAAATATGTTGTTAGGGGGGAATATATATATTTTGTTTACACATTAAATGCTCAAAGAGGAGATAGCTTCTAAACCGTTGATTATAAAATGAATATACAAGTGTCATTTTTACAATTTTTTGCTTCAAGATCAAAAAATCAAAAACCTTCTTTTATATCGGTTATAGATCTTTTATATAATAAAAGAATTACATTATTTCGGAGTTTTCTATCAAATTGAATCTTATGAATTAAAAAGTTGGACCAATCAGAACGCTTGATTTTTCCATGTAGGCAAAATCGTGCGATCTGATTGGTTAATAAAAAGTCAAAATTGAATCAATTTGGTCCAAATTAAAAAAAATTGGTGGAGAAGTATGATGGAGAAAAAAACACATAAAAATATATGTGTCAAATTTGTGAAGAAAAAAACTTGAAAAAAGTGGAGGTAATTAATAAAAATATAGTGGTTTTAAATTTTAAATAAATTATATGGAGTTAAGTGTATATTTATAAAATTTACAAGTTTTATTATAATTTTAAAAAATAAACGAATAACCCCTTAAACTTTATACCCTTATACTTTATATTTTAAAATACTACCAACGTAAACAATTTTTTTACTTCCAAACAAAGATTTAACAGTATCTAATCACATCCAAATCTACCCGAAAACCTTTTGGTGAATTTTCCAGTGTCGGCCTGAAATCATGTTGTACAACCAAATAGAAAAACACCAAAGCGCATATAATATCATAAATAAAGAAAAATGGTTTTCTAGCTATTCATTGATGAGTTCGGAAATATTACATTTTTTTTCTTTTGCTTTAATACGTACTAAATTCAAACATTTAAATTTCTCAAAAGTCTTTATTCTATTGACATTGTGTATGCCTATAAATCATATACAACAATTTAGGCCACTTTTATATCTTAAAAAGTGTGGGTGACAGAAAAATGGGTAGAATTCTTTTTACATTTGTATATATATATTAAAGATATACAATAAGTAAATCTTTGTTTGACCAAAACATTTTTTATGCACAAAACATAATACTTATTTGAGTTTCTTTAGTTTTCTATATTCTATAAATATTGACGATTCTGATAACTCCATTTGATGCTTTTAAATTCGGTTGTGAAGCAAATTTTTTACATGTTTTAACATAAAGTATGACCATGAATCTTAAGTATAGCTGACACAATAATGCAACTATAATCATAAAACATATACACTATCAACTGTATACCAAACAGTAAGAATACCAGCCTTTCAAAGTCGAGGTCAATAGTTCGAATATAACGAGGAGAAAATTAATCCCCTTGTGGCCTCAGAGGTTCACTTGAGCCGACTTCGGGCTACCTAAAAGAGTAGTTTTGCTGAGATTAGTAGGCTCACAATGTTGAGTTAGAAAATATGTAAATCAAAAGAAAAAAAATTACTAATTATTCTCAAGTTCATATAATATATAAAAGATATGAATCTATTCGCTTCATATGATTTCGATAATACTCTATAACATAATTTATAAAACAAAAATAAAATAAAAATCATTCATATATTTAAAAAAACATAATGTCTAAGCCCAATGCGTGCACGGGCATTAGAACTAGTGTGTATATATATATATATATATATATATATATATATATATATTAGTATTATAAATACTATTATATATATATATATATTTATATATATATGATATATTTATTTATTGTAGGGATCCAGTAGAGAAAAATTAAAATAAGAAGTGGTGGAAAAAGTGACTAATATCACACTTGAGATGCAACAACTTGCATTTTGATGCATTTCTATATTTCTAGTATGGCCACTTGTTGACGTTTCCGAAAGTTATTTGTTGTGTAGATGGTGCAAATTGTTTTTCTGATTTTGAACATGTAGAGGAAACAAAAACAAGAGAAGTCATGAATGATGCTAATATACGTTTTGCATTCTAAATAAAAGTTGAGAAATCACATTATGATGTATTTTTAATGCATCTAAGATTATAGAGATGCATCTAATTTATGTCGGTGCATCTCGGGATACGCTGGGGTTTTTAGTTAACTTCTTATCCTTCATTTTTAAGAATATTCTCATTTGTTCCTAACTATATATATTATATTATCCTAATATAAAGAAACACTTTTTATGCTTAAAATATTTCTTTTGCTAAATATCTATGTAATTATTTTTTTAAATTAAATTGTGTAAAGAACTTTACTGATATATATCTTACTAGTTATAAATCCTGTGCACGCATGTGTTTATGCATAAATCAAATTTATTTTAAATTTCTAGTTTAATATACGAACATGTAAAAAATTGCCGTGTTTAATATTTTTTAATTGTGATACAAGTACAACTAATAATTATGCATGGGTTTTTACATTAAAATTTTCATTATGTAGCATTGATTTATATTTTGTAAAGACTTTTATTGGATGAAATATTTAACTTGGTTTAACTGACATGGGTGTTGAGGTTAATGTTGTTGTTTAAGTTTAACTATTGATATCATGTTGTATATAATATTCGAGTTCAACAGCACATGATCAGCGTTGATGAAGTTAAAATATAATGTTTTTGAAAATGTTTTTTTTCGGATAGCATTTTAAACTTTAATAAGAATCACATGAGTCGTTGTTATAAGTACAATCGGGTATATTTATTTTCATATCATAGTAACCGGTGCTTACATTTGATATTTATATTCCTGTTAATAACAATTTAGCCGTGTTTAATATATCAAACATGTGTACGCATGAGTTAAACTTATAAAATGGATTAACGATGAGTCTTTATTGAACGCATATAGTAAAAATTATTTTTTTTCCCGGATATTCGTACATAGCTCATAAAGAGGAAAAACATGAATTGTTCGTATATGTACAACATCGTATATTTATTTACCTAAAGAATAATTCGTGATTTCATTTTGATATTAATAATCTTGTGTATATATAAAAATGTTGTATTTTTAAAACAACCTATATGTTGTGTTTTTAGAATATAAAGTTTAGGGGTATAAAGACTAAAGGGTTATTTGTTTATTTTTTAAAGTTTTTAAAAAACATGAAAACTTATAAATTTACACTTAACTCCATATAATTTATTTAAAATTCAACCACTAAAGTTTTTATATTACCTCATCTTTGTTTAAGTTTTTGTTTTTACAAATTTAACACATACTCCTTCAGTCCCAATTTATTTGTCCATTATTAACTTTCTAAGTCTTTCTTTGTCAACTTTAACCTTAAATATTTTTGTTTATATCATTTAATATTTGATGCAAAATATATGTATCAATTGAGTTTTAAATGTATTTTAATTTGCTATAGTTTTTATCAAGTATTATATAAAACAAACAAAAATATTTAAGGTTAAACTTGACGAAGAAAAACTTAAAAAGTCAAAATTAGACATATAAATTGAGACGGGGAGATTATATTTTTACGCGTTTTTTTTTCTCAACTAAATTCCTACACTAAATTTATCAAAGGTTGTCCGAAACTAATTCAGTCTTGATTGTTTATTGATTAATAACATCGCTTGATTTTGCTTACGTATCAAAATAGAGCAACCTAATTGATCCAATCTATTTTTCTTTGAATCACTATAAAGTGATGTAATTCTCATATTATAAAAGATTCTAAACATCTCACATGTATACAAACAGACACCTTTTACAAACATAGAAAAAAATCACCCTCTAACTAACAGACAAAAATCTTCCGTTATTATAAAAAGAAAAAGGAAGCTTTAGAATTGATAACTATGCGCGCGAAAAAAGGTATTCCTGCATTTAAATATCTAAAAATTTGGTTAAGTTGAGTCGGAGGAGTTGGTAAGTGGTCACCTACACAGATAAAAACTCAAACAGTATCCGTTCCGTCTTTCATGAAGTATTGAAAGAAGTGAGATGTAGACAGCTTTACCTCCACCCGAAAGTAGAAAGACTGCTTTTAGAAGACTTTTGGCATTATAAAGAGTGAAGATCGTACCGTTAACATCTGTCTAAAAAAGATTTTCCAAACTTATAGCTTTGTAGAATCACAAAGAAGAGAATACACATAAGTGGAAAAAGCAATTATGAGCGGGAAGAACAATTATACAAAGCGGATGCTTTTTGTCTAACCACTTATTATAGGAATAGGACTCATTCATTCCCGAGTATTGGTGTGCAAAAAGCCAAAACAAATGAATAATCCTTCCAGCGCCATCTATAAACTTTGATTATTAATTGTCACCTTTAAAAGCATGGATTTATATTAACTTGTTATAATAAGTAAAAGATCATAATTAAAATGGAGTGTGAAACTCTCTGGAAACTTGATTAATTCTTATAGCTGAGCAAAATAGATCGAGGACTGAGCAGTATCAAGAAACTAGATCAAAACGGGCCAGACCAAACATATATTGGTTCGCTCATTGGTCTACCACTTTCCTCACACTTTGTACTCTGTCCGGTTCAGTCTTATATATAACCAGCGATTTTTCAGACAAGTTTTGTGCCAAATTAATATTCGGACAGGTTTTGATCAACCCTAGATTCTTCTCACGGTTTTATCAAAAATTAAAACCTATAACCCGACAAACAGATCACACCTTAATCATTGTATATTGGTCCTCATTGCTTTGATCCTTTTTTTAACGACCGTTTTATTAACAACACTAGCGAGACGCTAGAAAAAAATTACAAACAAAGATTCAATGGGTTTTGTAACCACAAAGACCAATTAGAATCGACATTTTTACCTCTATTAAACACCATTCAAACGAATGAAACACAATACGATCAAATATGATGCTTTTCTTCATCTTCACTGCTTCAAAGATAACGTTATTTCGATATTGCCACATTACCCACATCGCCGAGATAAAAATAGCTTCCAAAACAGCTCTTGCTTTCTAACAAGCGTTAACAACATCAATCCAGTTAAAACATATGTTATCCCCCTAAACACTGATTGATCCATGTCTATCCAACGGAATATCCACTCTGAAATTCGGACTGCGATTTCACACTTCACAAAAACGTGATTCATATCTTCCATTACAACTCCACACGAAGGGCATAGGATTAAAGTAACTCTGTCCCTCGCACCATAAGATTTTCTTGAGTTGGTAATCTATCTTGTCTAAGTCTCCATACCAATATATTTACCTTTATAGGCATTAGATTATTCCATCTTGTCTCTGTATCTCCTAAAGAATTTTTTCATTAATTTCCTTACGAATGCAAGAAACTAGGAAAGAACCATCTTTTTGCAATGCACATTCCCATGTATCTTCATGATCAGAGAGTTCCACATGTTGTAACAAGTGTTGCATATCTCTATATTGCTGACCAGTACGGCCTCTATCTGGTATATAATGATGCCAATTCCATTGCTATTGTTCATCCACCCATCGATCACTAACCATGCACTCTTTATTACTCACCATAGCATAAACACGGGGGAATCGCTCCTTTAATGACCTGTTACCCACCCACACATCCATCCAGAATCTAGTAGCATTTCTGTTTCCAATCTTTTTTTCATTATCGAATAGCCAATAATGTTTTGGTTATGCATTTGATGAATAGCTTTTAGAATGGAATCCCACACTCCAGTGGCTTAAACAATCCGGATTACCAATGCCTCCATTCAGACAATATACACTTGTTATAACATTTTTCCATATCCCTTTTGTATCCATATGAAACATACACCTCCATTTTTTAATTAAAGCTAGGTTCAAAGCTTTGAGACTACCAATCCCAAGACCACCATTTTCATTAAAATTTAGCACTTTCTTCTAATGAACCCAATCAATTTTCTTATTATTTTGATTGCCTCCCAAAAAAATTGACTTTGAATACTTTCCAACATTCAATTTACAAATTCGGGCATCTTAATATACTCTAAGACTCCTAAAACAGATTTGCAAAGTGTTAAACGTCCACCCACAAATAACAGACGTAC
>BQNB010059828.1:0-35205 GCA_026074375.1 Tanacetum coccineum | reverse complement strand
GATGGGGAAATGGGGGAAGGAAGGGGGCTTTTGGAGAGACAAGGGGTCAAAACAATTGGGTTTTTCTTTTCTTTTTTTATTATTGGTTTGTTTATTTAGTACTAGTGCACTTCATTTCATTTGCTGGTCCTAAAAGAAGTTTTGATTTTTATTAGTGTATCTTTAAACATGTATAACCTTTTCAAAAGTTGATATTACATAAATATCCTTTTTAATCTTTTAATTGCATCAACATCCTTATCAAAAAAAATTAATTACATCAATATCTTTCTCACATTTTTAAGAATAATATATATGTTTAAAAATCAATTTAATCATAATTATATTGATTTTAGATTATGAAACTATTATTTATCTCTTATACTGATCATAATCATATTATTCATATATATTTTTTGGCCACGAAAGACAAAAAAACGTGTTGATATAATTACAAAAGTTGATATAAATATGAAAAAATATTGCTCATATATATTTATTTGTTTATATGCATATTTGGTCTCGATTGATGAGAAAACATGTTGATTTTTTGATGTATATGAGAATTTGAAATTTTAAAAAGGATATTGATGTAATTTCAAAAGTGTGAGAAGGATATTGATGTAATTATAAAAGTTTGGGAAGGATATTGATGTAATTATAAAAGTTTGGGAAGGATATTGATGTAATTATAAAAGTTAATGAAGGATAATGACGTAATTAAAAAATTGATAAGGATAATGACGTAATTAAAAAATTGATAAGGATATTGATGTAATATTGAACTTTTGTAAGGATATAGATGTAAATGCCCCTTAAATTTTTATAAAATGTCGCTTAGTATTTTTTTACTATCTATCAAGGGTATGTTTGGTACACAAGATTGTTAAGAGATTATACTTATTTTATAAAAAAAATAAGCTACTTAAAATATATGCTTCGTTTGGTAGACAAAATTATAAGAGATTATAAAAAAAATTAATATTTCATAATCTTTTAAAATCAAATGCTACTACATGCAACTTATCAAAATAATCTTTTTTTCATAATCTTCATCACCATCTTCATCTACAGCCACATCTCCAGTTTCAGCAACAGTTACTTTTGCCAAACATACCCCAAGTATTATGTTTTTTTACTAAAACTTATGTAAATATAACACTTATTTTAAAACATCTCAAAATAACAATGTGAACATTCACTATGATATAGATGCCAATAACGCCATGTGTAATAATGTCATAATAGTCTCACTCAAGGCGCTTTCTTGCCCGTCTCTCTTAAAACACTCTGACGTGTGGTTGGTTAATTTTAAGCATAAGTCAATTGTGTGAACGATCGATTTTTTTTTATACTTGTGTAGGTGTGTACTGTAAGGTATATTTGTATTTAAGTGCGTATGTTTTGATGATGAAGGTGGTGGTCTTAGACACCTTGTTGGTGTTGGTGTTAATCGGTAGAGTCAAAAGATGATGTGGTGTTGAGTTAGTAATGGTGATGTTGGTCACTAATACACGTTTTTAACTAGGGGTGGTAAAGTTAAACATGTGAAGTTTTATCTCTTTAAGTTACAATTAAAAAAAGTGTTTGGCTTAAATGTATTTGACGTGATAAGATATACTCGTAGTCATTTTATAGACTATTTTTAGCTGCTCTCAAGTTGTGTATCTAGTGAGTTTGAATTTGAAATATTTTGTGCATACGTCAAGTTAACCGAGTAACATTTAAGTCACTTTAGTGTCGGTTTTAACAAAGACTTTTAGAGCATCTCCAATGCATCAAGTCTTTAAAGACTTGATGCATTAAATGCATAAAAAGTTCATTAAATGCATTAAATGCATAACTCATTTAATGTATGCTAGTTTTAACAATGACTTGGAGTTGGCCAAGTCATTCTTGAAAATTCTTAAAAAGCTTTTCTAAAAGCCTATACTCCAATGCCAAAAAGCTTTTGTAAAGACTTTTTAAAATGATAAAAAGCTTTTGGTAGTTTTACCATTGGAGATGCTCTAAGCAACACGATAAATATTTAGCCATAAATGCAAATTACCATAAAAAAAACTATAAAAATCTATGAGAAATATAAATCTATGAGAAAGTTTTCTTATATAAATGGAATTGTATAACTCACGATTATGAATTTTTAGTTATATATTCAACGGGTTGACGTACTCAAAACAAATGTCATAATTTCATATTTCCCCAACATATGCTTTAAAAGTATTGTACAAGTGCATTGAAAACTTATCATTTGGGTAAATATGGAATTATAAAGTTTGTTTTGGGTATATATATAATTCATCCTTGTTAATAGGTCAAGAATATCAATAAAGCTAGTTCATTTATAAAACGGTTGATGGCACGACCAATTTACAACCCAAATGTCTTTAGTTTCGACCTATTTAATTTTTTAAATGTCCTAGGTCATTTTACACCCTTAGACTAGCTGTAATAGCAATTCCAAGACACGTGCCCCGCCTAGGTGGCAAGTCGAAGACACATTTTGTCTTATTACTCTTTTCATGAAGACACGTCCTTTGTTGTTTGGAGCGAGGACTCGGTTAAATGCACGATCGTGTCTTGATTGTGTGTTTTTTGTGGTATTGTGTGTGAGTAAGTGTGTTTTGGTTGGGTATATATGTGTTTGAGTGAGGTATATTTGGTGTTTACCACGGTTGTCTTATTACACCAAATTCATTGTAGAATTGATTATAAAGAGATAAAATTGAGTTGACGTTAATATAACAGTAATAACCGCGTTCATGAAACCCCCTTGTTACCATTACCGTAGAAGGGGGGGTAAATACGGTTTTCTTGACTTCTTCGAAGTTTCTAAAACTTCAAGTCTCGAAAGAACCGAGTGGTGTACAAATCTACTTTGCAATAGGAACAATAAGTAGATAGAGAGAAAGAGAGAGAAGGAGAGACACCATGAATACTGGTTCGAGAAGGGGGGTTTAGTCCTTCCGTACGTCCAGTTGCGAATCCACGACTCCGATACTCTACTAGTATTATCCTTATGGTGGAATACAAACCGTATTACAATTTAACTCCACCGATATGCACAAATATCGGCGCTCACAAAGAAGAGTTACTACCTATGGTATTCCGCCCTCGGAATCCACCCCTAAGAACCCGTGATTCGACTTAACCTATAAACTCTAAAGACTTCCCCTTTGAAGCTTTCCAAACCCCAAATAAAACCTCATTGATCTAGGCTTGATCCCACGGATACAAGACTTCCCTTACAACTTGATCGGATAAAAGATAGATTGTTGAACCAAGTCCTAACCTAACCTAGATACTCGATTCTAAAGAAAGGGTATAAGAAAGAAGACCCTCGACTAATAACACACAAGTATGGATTAGGTACTTGTGTGTCTCTCTTGCGAAGATGTGTTATTCAATAGAATGATAAGATGAGAAGATTAAGAACACAAGAGGTGTTAGACTTAAAGGATTAGAAAAGAGAAAAGAGAGGAAAGAATGTTTGCAAGAGGTGAGGAATACAAAGGCCAAGGGTGGGTTTTTATAGGCCAAAGATCCCAAGTGTAGGAAAATATTTCGCTAGTGGAGCGCTGCCTACGCGTCAATGCGTGGCTAGCGTGCCGGATTCCCAAAATATTTTCTTTAGGATTTTGGCGTTTTAAATACCCGACTTGTTAAACCCTTAATTGTACTTCATGCTATGACCTTTCAAATATTCTTACACTCAAGGTCAACCAACTCAAATAGCCATTTGATAAAAATGTTTGTAAAGCATTTAAAGGCCTTTATCTTATCCGATATTGTAAAGAGAGAAAATGTCACACCCCGCCTAGGTGAAAACACGAGGCGTAACATCATGGATATTATCACAACACAGTGGTGTCAACAATAGAGAGAACTAAATGAAATAGATAAACAAATAAGACACAATGTGTCATGACAATATCTAACACAAGATAAAGGAGTCTTGCATTACGACAACAAAGTCATACCACAAGGAAACATAATCTAAAAGTCTAAACATCCAATAAACAATCAAATAGCAAACAATTCAAATGCCAAAAAAAACTCTAGAAGTTAGACTCCGCATGTAATGCCTACGGTCTCACTAGCCACTCCTCCTAACTTCCTTATCCTCAAGAAGATTACCTGAAAATGATGCTTAAAACGGTAACATAATGTTGGTGAGAGTCATAGGTTTAAGACACGACAAACAAATCCAATTGTAAATTACTGTGATAATAAAGAAAACATTGCAGGATAATAAATGAACTATCATACAGGCTAACATGCAAATCCAATTAATCACACAAATACCCAGCAAATGACCACAAGACGTCTCATATCGTACCAAGGTCCCTGTGGTTATCCCCTTAGCCCAGGCCATGGATACTCCCAAAGTAACCTTCCTGCTCGCTAGGCCACAGTACCATCCACTAAACAGGCCATGGATACCCGCATGTGATCCCCCCTGACTTAGTTAGCAATTGTCTATAGATATAACATCAACAAAAATATGTAGCACACAACATTCCAATAGTCATGTATTAGTCCATGCATCTTTGACAAGATACTCACATTATCTCAGTAATCAATAACTATTTCCAAAACTTTGCGATCATTTACCTACCTCTAATAAATCATACGAAAAGAGGGCTATGAAATACATGATGTCAAAGCGCTTATCCCGAACAATATCACTCAAGCTACACAATACATTACACAAACTGGGATTACACGTGACCCATAGCTAAAAGATTAAGTCAATGTAACATCATGTCATGGATGTATTGGGTTTGATTTAACATCATTGGGTCGCGTACCCGTACACCATGCAACCTTAACCATCTTGCTGTTAAGCGCATTATACTAGTTAATACAATTTATATAAAATGCATTATTTTAAGAGTGTTCTTCACCAACTTAAAAAGAAAACCCATACATGTGACCTTTATAAGTTATACCAATAAATCATCTAAGTCCTTTATGTGTTTATATTAAATATCCTTGTGATTACCAAGTACATTATTACTGACGTAACTTTCCCAAATAAAATCATAACTTCTAAGAACATCCCAATTAACGGGGACCTGCACGCGCACTTAAAAGTTTGAACTTAATAGTTCTTACTTAGCAGAAATATTCAAGGCTATTCTTCTGGATATTGTTAATAGACATGTAGAACTTACCTTATGTGCTTTGGCAAAGCTTAATTCTAAATTTAAGTTAGGGTTTCACCTTCCCAAACATGACCAAAATCTGACCCGTATTTACTGATTTGACAACTTTTAGTGTAACCAACATTTGACCTACTTTCAGACCTCAAAAACATTTGAGGCTAGAATGTTTTTTAGAAGTACACATTCATTGAATCTACTGATTTAGAGTCTAGAAACACTCAAAAAACCTTATATTACTTTTCTTGGATATATTCACTCGTGAACACAAGCCTTAAATTTTCTGCTTCACCCTAAATCAAGATTATGACGTTAAAACGCCTAAACATGAAAAATAGTCACACTAAGGTTGATGGTCCTGATTGGGTAGTTGACCTCGCCGGAGAATCCCACTAGCGGTGTTCGGGATTCTTTAAGCTTTGCCTTTGTTTCGGCCCTTAAGTTTCAGAAACAGTGCTCATACATAACCTCGAAGGAGCTTCCTCCATCAACGTAGATCATGCGAACCTAGAAACCTTCGATCAGTGCTTCTAATATTATAGGAGAATCAACAAACTAACACCTCTGCATGGAAGGGAATGATATATCGTTGCTCGTCTATTGTTCCGATTGTTCGCGAGGCCTTTTCTTGCTTGTATCTCCCCTAACCATTCCAATTATGGTTATGGACCGAACTCGTTTTCTCCGTTCGGGCTCTTTAGCATTTCTGCTTTTACGTATGGCTCTATAGTTAGTGCCAAGGTTTTGCTTACCGAAGCTTCTCTTTTGGATCTACGCCCTTTGTTGGATGACCGGTGTAGACACTTGCTCTGGTAAGGGTGATGGATAGGGTTTCTCTTTTAACTCTGATCTTTTACTTGGTTTTACTTTTATTGTCTTCGGCGTGTTTCCTGTCTGACTAACGAAAATCAAAGTAGGGTGGTCATTGTTAGGCGGAAAGGATGTAGCAGACCCTTTTTGGGGTTTCGTTGCTCCGTATTCTGGTATTGCCCTTCTAACCGCTTCCTCCGGTGACTGCGAGTCAGTCATGTTTTTCATTTCTTACCAGACTTAGGTAGATTGGGATGCCGGGTCCCATGGATGGCGCCAAATGTTAAGGCAAATTTACGTGGGCTGCTTGAGCTTGGTAAAATGACCTTAGTAGTAATGAATGTTAGCATCAACTTGGTTCCTTCGTAGCTTAGTCCCTCGTCTCCTAGCTAAAAATAAGAAAGAACATCGTTAGCTCACCATGTGAATCCCGAACCAACTCCGACGTGAGAGTAAGTATGGTGGTATGAGATAAATGTGGAGAATATTCAAAGTATGGTCCGGAGTAGGAGTTACATATATCGTCCTGAGGAAATGAGCTCTCCCTTTATACTATTTGGGATTTGCTACAAGACATAACCGTGGGGCTCTCCCTTGGTACGATATGTCGGCTACATGTCATTCTAAGGACAGTGGTCCTTCATAAGGACTGTACCTTTGTCGAATTCTCCTTAGGTACCGCTACATAAGGATGGAACTAATAACTTCGAACCTGATATGTCCTTTTGTTAGAAAGACATAAACTTAGACACGTTGGTCTTGGTAACTCAAAGATGGAGATAGCCATGTTTAAAGAGAGAGAGTGGAGGGAGAAACTTAAGATGTAAAATAATATGGAAAAAGTGAAGAATACAAAAGCCTCAACCCCTCCATGGAAGCCTTAGAGGGGTATTTATACCACCATACCTTACATAAGAATCCTATATTGACTATACTAGTCCCTGTGTGTAGTGATATGGTAAACAATGGTAATTCCGTAAATGTCGTCACATAAAGTGAATTCCTAACAATCTTCCCCCACGGGATGATATACGGAATTACTTACAATATTTTCCTAACAAGTACATAATGATTAAGAGCAAGAACTTCCATGAAGCTTCCAATGCTGATGATGTCTTTTGTGGTCTTCGACTTCGAGTCTGCACTCCAACATACATCATCTTTGTAGTACCTTGTTGGAGAAATATTATAATAGGCACAAACTAAGTAACCCATACACTTTTGGTTAAGGAGAAGCTTCTGAATTAGCTTCCCCCTAATTCATGCCACATATTCATCATTTAGAAGCTTTCAAAGCTTCCCCCTAAACTAGCAATCCTCTCTTGAGCAGTTTCAAAGCTTTCTTACAAGCTTAGAATAATTAAGTTCACAGCGGAATTAGTAGGATACCACATCAAATATTACTGCTTCTTTAAGAATAAGCTTAGTGATTGAACTCGGGAAAAACATTAACAGGATCAGCAACGTATCTTCTCACGCTTGAATAATTCTTCTCACAACTTCTTCCCACTGGAAGCTCCATAATGCATACCAAAAGTATCAAGATATCTCTTCCCCATGTATTGAAGGAGAATGCTAAACCAGTCTCATTGTTAAGAAGCCCAAAACCTAAAGTACACACACTCTATCCCATTTCAATGAAGTCAAAATCGTAGCATCAAAGTTAATTAAGTCCTGGACGTGCGCATTACTTACTTCAGGATAATGATGATATTTCTTGTAACATCCAAGTCAACTAAGTCCTGGATGTAGATAATTAAACCCTCCATGTAGTCGAAATGATAACACCAAAGTCAACTAAGTCCTGAATGAACACATTTTCTTTCTGTAGAATACTGATTATCTAGAGGAATCATCATACCATTTTGTACCTCTTTTATCATCAGAAATTGTTTCTTACATCTCTTCCCCCATGTGGTTGGAATAATACACCAAAATCCACGAGTTAAAACACTGATTTTCTCTATGGTTATGACATTTGTCTTCCTGGAATGACCTAAAATAAGAAGAAGGTATGAAGTTCATCATGTGTGCTCGTTGTGCATTCAGATGTATGTCTCCTTCCCCCTTACTGGTTTTGATATCTCATAATTAGCAAAACATTGTACGCACATATACTTAAAATCTTGTGAGAATAATGAAATTAGCTCAAATGTATCCCGTGAGAATCAACTGTTGATCAAATCTCTACTCATAAACTCTCTCTGGCTATCTTTTTACTGACCCCTTTGTAGGTTATTTAAAGTGACCATTGATGGAGTAAATCCAATATACCAAAACTTGAGCTGAAGTAGAATTCCCCGTTCTTGTGACTTAAGCTTGCACTAATGTTGGAAGAATGGTGTAGAGAGTTTATGGTGATCAAATCTCTAAGTACTCTATACTCTCAACTAAGAGGCATAAGAAGTACAACACCTCTTGAAACTATCCATATCGTCTTCTGCGTGTGACACTGAGTACTACAACGTAACTCCTTTAAGTGATAGTTATCCAGGTCTTCAATCATCCCCCAGACTTCTGGAAACTAGAATAAAACCAAGATCATTCCAACTTAAATCTTTTAGCACGAGCAAGTTATCATTGAAAGTCATGCATCCAACCAACCCCGACTTTAAGATAAAATAAGTACACGCCTTCGTGAAATGCCACTTCAATCTCAAATAAGTGATACCCAATCAACTCCATAGTCACTTAGAATTTACTTTATCATTATAAACCCCGATTATACTCATTAACCAACTACTAACACCAAATATTTAGCACATAAGATCAAAAAATTTAGATTATAAGAATTATGCCTAAAGTTTTTTAGATCTTGAGCTTAATTATCAATCCTATATCATGGCTCATGCTGAAAATAATATTGCCAGCCCAATATGTTACACAACACAATATCCTGATACAGTTATGCCTCAGCCCAACTCTCAAATAATACTTGGTCCAATCATATTTTGTCTTGGCCTAGTTTAGTTAAAAAACCTAGTTTTGCAAAAAGAATCTTTATTACCCGATCCAAGCCTAGACATGTGAGATAAATACAACTGATCCCTAATTTTTAGTAACCCTAAATCATTATCATTTACTTCATCTGCCCCCATCACCTGTTTTCTCCCAAGAACAGATCTACCACACTTCCCATCAGCTACAAACACAAATCAATCACCACTTCTCAAAGTGATAAAAACACATCACCCAAATCAAACACTTGACCTTGTAACAAAAATGAACCAGCTTGCAAGTTTAAGACTTTTGAACCACATAAGCTTTCGAAATGAAGATGAAGTATTCATGGCTTCAAGATCTTTGAATAAGGTCTCGGGTAGGTATATGTTTTGCGTTTGTATGTCTTTTGAACAAAGTAAAAGTTGAATATAAAAATTTTGTTATCATTCATTCTTTTAAATTCGGATATAAAAGAGATGGTTATGCCTTTCATAGATCAATGATGTGTTGTGTTCAAAAAGTTAAGATCTTTAAGATCTCCGTAAATATTGAACAATCTGAGATTATTTGTCTTTTTATGTTTCTTTTTCGAGTCTTGTTGAGAATTGGAGGAGGTGAAGTTGTGGGATTATAATTGTGACAAAGGGATAGGTTTAGAATTGTTGGATTTGGTTGATTGTGGATATTGTAATGATGGGTTGATGTAGTTGCTTTGGTTTGAAATGAGTCTGCTTATATTCTTTCTTCTTTAGTTGACTTTCTCTTTGACCAGACTCGGTTGGCACAGACTCAGTTGAGTCGACCCGGTCAACTCGGTAATTACCGAGTTGACTCGGTTTGAGTTGCGGGATTACACAAACTGCTGCCCACTATTAAAATGCAAACGCTGTCACAGATAGCAAAACAGATTCCTTTTAACCTGACTAAACCGTTTGCAGTTTCTAAGCAAACCGCTGTCAACAGATTGAGCAAACCGTTGTTGACTTGTCAAATAGGCAGAGTTTCGTTTAGGCAAACCATGAAAAAGTATAAACCGCTGTAACCTGTACGCCAAACCGTTGTGGCAGAGTGGGGGGGGGGGGGGGGGTGGTTGGGGGGGGGGGGGGGGGGGGGGGGGGTTTTCCGGGGGGGTGGGGGGGGGGGGGGGGTGGGGGGGTTGGGGTCTAAGCAAACCACTGCCTTGGTTTATACCAAACCGCTGCCAAAATATTGGGACCACTGACAAACCACTGTCAGGTACTTTCTGTTTTCTAGCACAAAGACGACTAAAAAATAAAACAGGGTTGTCCTACCTTCTCCAAACCGCTGTTAAGAACTTTGACTAGTTTAAAGCAAAAAACAAACCAACCCACAACATTCATACGAAAACCCAGAGAAAGACTTCGAAAATAAGCTGTTAAGCACCATATTAGCACCAGAATAAGCCTAGAAATGAGATGACACTGAGGTTACTTATGACTTGTAATGTAAAGTTTCCAACTTTTAATGATTAGACTATATAAACATATCCATAAACCCATATATTGAAACCAGAAAGAATATGAGGCCCTTGGACAGTTTTGTTTGGATATAAACAATAATATGCAACAATATTTGATTGGAACACGAGAAAAAGGCATGACAAAAGTGACAGATCTTAAAAAACATGACAAAAGTGACATATCTTAAGACCAACAGACCATAATAATCGAACCGACCCAAGAATGAAACCAAGGCTCTTGATACCAATTGACATTTTTAAAGAATCACAGATTCGGTGGTCGGGGAGACTCAAACCACAAGATAGCCATGTTTAGAGAGAGAGATGGTAGAGAGAGAAACAAATGTGTGTAAAATAGAATGAAAATGAGAAATGTTACAAGAGTCTCAACCCCTCCATGAAGGGGTATTTATAGCCCATACGCCTCACAACTATACAATAATGCCTATTCTAGTCCCTGCGTATATGACTATGACAAACTATGGTAATTCCGTTATGTCGTCACATAAAATGAAATCCTAACAAAAGAACTTCATAAGACAGAAAATAAGTTGATACTTCGTCACAATGTCAAATCGTTTGCAAGTGTGTAACCGGATAAAAGGGTATCGAACCCACAATGGCTGCAAACACTCCCCGCCAAGATTCAAGCCGCTTTAACCCAAACCCATCATGTTCCAGCAACACAAAAGTAATACAATCCTCATTGCCTACCAAAAAAATTGCCACACTTAATACAATGGCTGCCAACTAAGAAAGACAATTGCCACACTTTGAAATTTAGTCCGTTTTGAGGATATGTCTGCCATGGCTGCCAGGTTAGCAAGCCTGTCCCGCTACGACGGCACCCGTACACGTGCCTAAGTCACAAAGATCCGTAACTACTGACTTTTTGCAGCAGAAAGAAAACGCCAAGGAAAATGTGAGCCGTCACTACTATACGCATTAAGCGAATAGTCAACAAACACCCAACCCACACACAACCGTAACTTTCAGATTTAGTATATTTAGAGGATATACCCGCTAATGGCTGCAAGTGTAGCAAGCTTGCCCTGCCGCGACGCAAATCACTAAACCAAACACGAAGAAAGTCATAAACTAATTTGAGACCAATAAAATTGCGAGAACGAACTCAAATAAAACTAAGCAATTCCAATACACTTAAAGCATAAACAAAATGTTTAAAGGTTTCTTTTTTTGGCTACACGGAGTTTTTTTAATATAATTTTATGAGATTATGTGTGCCTTAAATGACAATCGCGCGTTACTGCAGGGCATTTTTTTATTGTATTTTGTGCGGGTTTAGTTTTTCGGTCTCATGTTTAATAGAGCGGGTTTATTTTTGCGTTAATATTTTATTTTTATTTTTTTCTATTTTTTTGTGCGGGTTTATTTTTTCGGTCTCATGTTTAATAGTTATATGGGCTTATGTGTTGGGCATTATGTTTAAAGGTTTTTTTTTTTGCTATATGGGTTTTTTTTAATATAATTTTGTGGGATTTTGGTAAATATGTATTATATATGTGGGCTTACAGTTTTTAGTGGCGCAAAACGTAATCGTTTTGATGCCATTTTTAGTATATATATTAATGCGAAATCTAGAGGCGTACGTTTGTGACTCCTGTCGGTTATTTTAAAGTTATTAGGATTCGAAGATATTTCCGCGGGTATTTTTTTATCTGAATAAATCAATACTTTTGTAATATATTATTTTTCTTCTATTTTGTGGCTACAATTTTTTTTTCTATTTATTTATTGCGTACCAAGCTAATTAGTTTTTGTTAAAAAACAACTAAACATAGGCCCAACAAATGCAGCCCAATAAATAGATGGAAGGCCCGAACACTGTAGCAATTTGAACAGTGAAAACAATGTAAAAACGTCGTCGTTTTAAAGTTAAAATGAGTATATGTATAATAAGGAACTATCTTCTACATATATTATATATATACTAGCATGGTACCTGTGGAAAACAGCAGTTTAGAACGCATTAAAAATCAAAAAACTAAAAATTAATAAAAATATGTTAAAATAGATGTTAAAGTGCATAAAATTTTAAAAAATATGGTGAAATTACATCATAAAAAATCAATAGATAATAAGATATTTCAGGTAGTTTTTTAATTAACAAACTTTTTTAGCCCAGCCCGAACCCTGGGAGCCAAACGAACTAAAAAACATCGTTTTAGCCGCTAAATGAGTTTTTATATAATTCTTTTGGGTCATTTCCGTATACTAATTAAAGACAAATACACCATCGCGACGAGTATTTTTTTATCTTTCAGTAGACATCCACTTCGATATACTTTCGAAGAACTTTTTTTTTGATTTTTTTCAGCCACGTGTGAAAAAATCACATGTAATTTGTGATACAAATCACATGTGATTTCATAAAATCATATCTGATTTCATAAAATCACATGTGATTTGTGATACAAATCACATGTGATTTTTTTCAGACGTATATAAAAAAAATTCGAAAAAAATTTCGTCAAAAGTATATAGAAGTGCCCATCTATAGAAAGATGATTTAATTCTCTTCGCGATGGTATGTTTTGTTTTGCGTAACGATTAACGGTTTGTGAGATATTTAATTTTTTTAAAAGAGGTGAAAAGTAGGTTTTTATTATTTTGATTAAAAAAATGAGTGGCAATAATTGGTTCATTGGGTCTATGTTAAATTTTGGATCTATGTTGAACTTTTGTCTGTGCATATAAATGCTGTATTTTTAAAACAACATATATGTTGTAGAGTTGAGATCCTCAAAAAACAAGGGCAAAAAAAAAAAAAACAAATGGGTTAATCCTAACCACTCATTTTTTTCATCATCCACTTTTCCACCTTTTTCTTAAAACTTAAATATCTAGCAAACGATAAATCGTTAAACGAAAAAAATACACCATCGCGACAAGTATTTTTTTAATCTTTCAGTAGACATTCACTTCGATATACTTTCGAAGAACTTTTTTTTCGATTTTTTTTCTCTAAAAAAATCACATGTGATTTCATAAAATCACATCTGATTTCATAAAATCACATGTGATAATCACATGTGATTTCATAAAATCACATGTGATTTCATAAAATCACATGTGATTTGTGATACAAATCACATGTGATTTTTTCCAGACGTAACTAAAAAAATTTCGACGATACTCTCTTTTCGAATTTTTTTTTTCCTAATCACGTCTGAAAATCACATGAGATTTGTATCACAATCTCATGTGATTTCATAAAATCACATGAGATTGTGATACAAATCTCATGTGATTTTTTCAGACGTGATTTTTTCAGATGTGATTTTTTGACGAACTCTTTTTTTTTTTGAACGGCAAATTGAAATTAATAAAAAAACTAGCAAGAAGCTAAAAAATTACAAGGATATGGATTTAGGACATTTCATCCAGGAAATCCAATCAATATTGTTTTTATCACTATTGGATCACCCAAGTAAAAGAGTACGCAATCAATATTCATCACAAAAAGAAGTCCATACGCGGATGAGAAGATCCAAAAAGCACTTGTTGCGGAAATTTCCAAATCTCACCACATAATAAAAGACACCTTCTCAGCATTTCATTTTGAGACTTTAGAAAACCGAGTAGTAGTAGTTTTGAACCAAGCAAACCATTCTTCGTAACAAGAAAAATATGGAATATCAATTTCCCACCATTCGAGCAATTTTACGCCATAAAGTCAGAGCTAATTACACCGAGTAGAAAAGATTGCGAGCATGATTCTCAGCTAAAAACACAATTTGGGCATATAAAGAAGGAATATCGATCCCACGAAGTGAAAGTCTTTAAGTCTCGTGGGGAGCTTATACAAACTAACTTTCCACGATATAAATTTTTACCTTTATGGAACCACTTTCAACATCTAGTACATGTCACAACAAAAGTAAATGAATATCCATCATAAATGTTCTTGCGAAGTGAACAGTGAAAACTCACAGAAGATCAGATGCCATGAACATCGATCATTGGCAAGGAGATAAAGATATAGACCAAAAAGTTAACTTATGGTGAAGCTGTTTCTTCCACCCCTCCACGGGGGTTTCTTACGAAAGAAGCAAAACAAACGAAGAATCAATGAGTTCTATCTGCACCGTAATACCTTTTTTGAGCTCCAAACGCTTATAAACGAGGAAAAGATCTGCTCAAGGGGGCATCATTAATCCACAATTTCTTTTTTTCCCAAAAGAGAGTGTTCGCACAGTTTCCCCACTGTCTTTTCCTAAAGAGAAAGAAGGTTAATACCTTTTGCGGACAAAGAATTGAGCTTTTCAAGATACAATTTCCAAGGGGTAAACTAGAAAACCGGAACCTGTGTGAACAAAAAGGAGGAACGTTTGCCATATAAAACAGCAATAAGACGATTGCCATTAGGGATGCATTATTCATGACGAAGAAAAATCTCCAAACCACCTTAAATAAATATGGGATCTATTAAGCGCAAAGAAGCTGGACACACTAGCCCTCCTTTTTGTTTAGATGCCAAAATTTTGTATCCAACTAATCATAGAAATCTCTTTTTCATTTATATCGCACCGTTAAAAAATTTTTTTTTTGCGAGGAATTCCAAGTCACGAAGAAACCCAATGGAGCTCTATAAGCGGATCATATGATAATTAGCAATGGAGTAAGGACAGGACTTGATTTACGTATAGACGTCCTCACACCACGGAAAGAGTCTTTAATTTTCATTTTGTTAATCTGTTAGAAACTTTACAATTATTCATCCCAAGCCTTTTCCTAGAAGGAGACTCCCACCTTGGACACCAGATAAGGAGACGAGTGGAAAAAAGTAGAAAACCAATAATGTTAGCTGCCGCAAAATCTTCCTCATTAGAGACTACATTTGCCATGAGTTTACTCTTAAGAATATTGATTTGAAGACCCGGAAGACAAAAAGAAGCATTTGAGCATACGAACTATGGTAAGGATGTTTGCTCTATCCCATTTGCCAATGAAGAATGCGTCATCAGCATAGAAAAGATGAGATAACGTCAACGAATCATCAAATCGGATACCCTTAAAAAGATAAGCATTTATGATATTATGAAAAAAGATGCAGACTTTCATAACTAAGAGGAACAAATAAGGAGTATGGGGTCTCTCTTGCTTCAAAAACCCTCCGTGTGGGAACTTAAATTCAGCGGTCGGACTACACATTAACAAGAATAGATCCCCATAGCCGACGAAAGACATCCTTGAATCCACTCATCTCCATTTAATGCCAAACCCAAAGTTTCTTAAAATAATATCTAAGAAGTCCCATCTCACAGAATCAAAAGCCTTTTCAAAATCCACTTTTAAATCATGGCTTTTCGTGATTTATGAGCTTTGACCATGAAATAAGCTCATTTAAGATGAAAGGACCGTCAAGAATTTGACGGTTGGATACAAATAGCAGATTGAACTCGCTATTAAGCTCTAGATATTACCATTTAAGACGATTAGCCAATAATCTTAGAAACGAGCTTGTAGAAACAACCCAATGAGAATAATTGGCATGTTAATCTTTAACAACTTCGCATATGTTTCTTAGGATTTAGAGCAATGAAGATGAATTACATCCAGGAGGGAAACTTACTTGAGATGAAATAACTCACAGATCGCCTATTATCAAAATCATGCTTATGAATTATCCAAAAAAGCTACGAATAAAATTCAAAATGAGAGAATCCGTCCGGGACTGGCGATTTATTGGTTCCGCTAATCCAAACCGCTTTCTTGATCTCTCTCAAAAGTAACATACACTCCAAGTCAGTCCACTCTGCTCAGAAGAAAGCTTTTTGAACAAATGACTATCAATATCAATACAAGGACCAGAAGGACTCAAATCGTTTGGCCAAAAGTGCATGAGAAATTCGTTTTTAACCTTGCAAGGTTCGTCAATCCAATCTCCATCTATGAGAAACACCCGAATAGCAAGTTAGACGATCTTTTTTTCAATTATTCCATGAAAATATTTGGAATTTTCATCGCCTTCAATGGCCCATCTCACCTTTGCTTTCTGAGCCAAGTCTAAAGAGTGACTTTTGTTAAAATTATGAAGCTCCTTTAAGAGAGAAATCCTTTCAGTGACTAACTCCTCGTTGCTAAGCCCATTTATTCGAATAACTTGTCAATATAGACAAACCGAGCTTTGATTGAAAGCAAGTATCATTATAGCGTGTTATATCATCTTTACACCACTAATCTTTTATTGAAGCTTAAGTGCCTGAAGCTTTTTCTTTAAAAGAATGATCTTATTAGAATCATTAGACTTGAATAGCTCCATGATCCTTAATGAGTTTATCAAAAATCCTATCTTGTGAAACCGAAGATTGGATAGACTCGGAAAAGGGGAGATGACCCATAATCAGTAACAAATTCGCGCTTTATGATGGGTCTGTGATCAGAAAGATGCCTGTCAAGACAAATAGTGACAGAGAAGGAAATATTTCAGTAGTAACCTTCAGAAATTAAAAATCCTATCCATTTAATCATTTTATTGGCCGAATTTGAGAGCACAAGTAAACGAATATCCTTAATGGGGGGGGAAGATCAATAAGCCCAGCAGTAGAGATAAGTGATTAAAAGCAATTGGCGTAACCGTTTCATTAAAATCGTCCCAAAACCTTTTTGTTTTGATCTAATTAGCTTCATAGAAATCGCCTAAATAATGCATTTCTCCTACATCCCATGTATCATTAATGTGAGTAATATATTCCCAAAGAGATTTCTCTCAGAGATATCTTGTGGTAGCATAAAATAGAAAACAAACATAACCATAGTAGCAGTTAGAAATCAAGTACACGAACCGCCACAAAATAATCTGGAAATGGTGGCATTATCTTTAACATAGCTATTAGGATCCCACACACCATAGAATTCCTCATGAATGACCAACAAAAGACTAAAAGAAAAGTCGAAAAAAAAGAATTACCCCATAAATTCTATTGATAGAATAAAAGATTACCATGCTCTCCAACTTTGTTTTCTTGAAATTAGCATCAAAGTTAATCTTATTCTTAGTGTTTAACTCCCGAATCCTCTGTTTCTTGGCTGATTAGCAAGACCATGAATGTTTAAGACAATAAACATTCATTTAAAGACAAATGTCCCGAATCCGCTCTTTTTTTTGATTTTTTTTTTCAATCAAGTCTTAAAAATCACATGAGATTTGTATCACAAAATCCACATGTGATTGTATGAATCACATGAGACTGTGATAAAAATCTCATGTGATTTTTTCAGACGTGATTGAAAAAAAAAATCGGAAAAAAAGTTGTCGAAAATGAAAGTATCACAACGATTATTTTTTTTTTTTTTACTTTCTATAGGGGCACTTCTATATACTTTCGACGACTCTTTTTTCGATTTTTTTTTCAATCACGTCTCGAAAAGAATCACACGAGATTTGTATCATAATCACATGTGATTTTATGAAATCACAAGAGATTTTTCCAGACGTGGCTGAGAAAAAAATCGGATAAAAAAAAAAAGTTAGTTCGAAAGAATTATAGAAGTGCCCCTCTATAGAAAAGATGATTAATTTCTTGTCGCACGGAGATGGTATGTTTCGTTTTGCGTAACGATTACGGTTTGTGAAGATATTTAACTTTTAAAAAATAGAGTGAACCATCCGTTTTTAATTAAATTAAAATAAAGAATTTATCTAATATTTAGATGAAAATAAAATGAATAGAGAGTATGGAGCGAGTTTTTTTTACCATGTTCCTGATGAAAATTTTCTCTTATGTAGTATTATATAAAAGAGTTATGATATTTATGTCTACAAATAGACCTACAAATAGGCCTAATTCCATTCTCATTTTGACATGTGGTCAAACACTCATTACTCTCTCCTCATATTCAACAATTAAATTTTTTCATTACCTCAATCATAATTGTTGGTCTTTATTTTTAGGTTACATACTTGGCCTACAAATCATTTTTTCATAGATGTGTGATATATAGGCCCTACCATAATAAGACCTACTTAAATAGGCATAATCCATTCACATTTTGACAAGTGTCAAACACTCATTCTCTCTTCTCATATTCACCAATCAAATTTTTCATTCCATCAATCATAATTGTAGGTCTATTTTTAGACATACTACTTAGGCCTACAAATCATTTTTTCATAGAGTTATGATCATTTAGGCCTTTATAATAGATCCTACAATTTGGCCTAATCCAATTCCATTATGCCAAGTGTACAAACACTCATTCTCTCTCCTCATATTTCACCAATCAAATTTTCATTCCACCAATCATAATTGTAGGTCTATTTTTAGACACACTACTTAGGCCTACAAATCATTTTTCTTTAGATTATGTGTACATTTATAAAGCTGACATGGAATGTACATTAACTATTTCACTCACACACTCATTTCTCTCGCATGTTTACTAAAATTGGGTAATTCCAACCCAATTTATTTTGGATGGTTTGGGCTGTATTTGTTTCAAAAAAAAAACCCGGGGGGGGTTTTTTTTTTGAAAAGTCTCCCAAAAGTATGTCTTGAGCATTAGAATACCTTCAAACTGTTATATTGAAAGATATTTTTTATTTCAGTTACAATTTATTTTTAGTCATAAATTAAACGTAAATCTAATAGCCATGCTTATTTCTTCCCCCTACCATTATTTTTCCTAAGAGATGAAACAAAAAGTGTTTGCAGTCAACCCTGATACTTTCATTGTTTTTTGGATCCTGGTTAGTTGGTAAAACTTTAGACATATGATCTATCCATATTTTTCAGCTTTAACTGTTTCAGTTTGATTCCACGCTTGTAACCTAATTATTGTAATTATGTATTATATCCCTCATGTGTGCTTTAAAATTTTCGTTTCTAAAATGAACCTGCATGCAGAATCTTGGAGCTTTCCGTTCTTCACTGACAATGTTTGAAAATTGATGTTTTAGGAAATGTACCAAAATTGTGCTCTGATTAACGAGGTTCATATTTTCATACCCATTTGAAGTTATTAATTTAACATGTGTATCGGTGTACTTATAGCCACATCATCCAAACTTATTTGAATATTTTTTGGTGTTTCTTTAGGCGGTAGATCTTGCAAAATGATTTTGTGATGGATCAGCACCCTGAATAGTCAATGGCTACCTGTAAAAAGTATAACTAAATAACATAGACACCAGATCTATCACTCAACCAACCTCCCCTTAGTGATATTTATTCAAAGAACGAAGTTCAAGATACAAGATAAGAGATTAGTCCTCAAACGAGTGCTAATCAAACATACAACAGTAAAATATTGATAGTCCCAACTAGGTTGGTCTTATCACCTCACTACAAATGATCACTCAAACACACAATCAAAAGATTAAGACAAAGTATGATCTCCCAGGTCACGACTCTAAGAGAGCAATGCTGAGCAGCTCTAGATATATGTGAATGAAGTGATAACCCTAACTTTGGTATAAGTTAGGGTTATATACTACTCTGATAACGGTAACAAGAATCAGGGCCCAAAGAGAATAAAGCCCACCAAGGCTTCAGCCCAAACCAAGAGACCAACAGCAACTTTAAGCACTCGACAGAACTGGTCCTTCAAGATATTGAGGAGAAGAAAAGAGGACCTAAAGACAATAAACATAAGAAATAAAAAAACTTGTTAGATTGATACAATTTAACACCCCCCTTCAAACTAACAAGATTTAGAAAAAGTTACTTCCCAAACATGTTCACCAGGCTTAGCTGCTTGCATAATTTTCAACATTGTTGAGCTAGTTCACATGGACCTTTGGTGAATAAAAAATCTGCTGTTTTGATCAGCAATGCAACTTTGATGGTAATTTTATAACACATCATGAACCTTTTCTCTGATTAAAATTGACATCAACTTCAAGTGTTTCGGTGTCATTTCATGAAATACAGGGTTAGCAGCTATTTGAATAGCAGAACTGCTATCACTGTAAAGGTTCACAGGCAGAAGATTTTTGATACACAAGTCTTTTAACAAATTTGTAATCCATATAACTTCACATGTTGCACTTGCCATATATCTGTATTCTGCCTCAGCAGAGGATCTGGAAACATTGGCTTTTTTTTGCTTTTCCAAGAAACAAGAGATCTTCCAAGGAACACACAAAAGCCTGATACAGATTTTCTAGTCCTCAAACATTTGGCCCAATCAGAGTCAGTAAAACAAGATAGCGTAAGGTTTTTGTCCTTGTAGATTTGAATTCTAGTGCTTAGAGAGTTTTTGAGATATCTAATAACTCTTAAAGCAATTCTTAAGTGGGATTGAAGAGGAGCATGCATGTGCTGGCTCAAACAATGAACGACATAGGAGATATCAGGTCCAGTGTGGGTTAAATATATAAGTTTTCCTAACAATTTTTGATATTCAAAAATGTTTTTGAGAAACTTATCAGAATCACTTTCATCCACAGCTAGCACACAATTCTCAGGCAAAGGGGTAGTGACAGGCTTAGCAGCCAATAGGTCAAACTCATGAATAAGCTCAAGGCAGTACTTCCTTTGAGTCATGCAAATGCCATTGGCATTGTCAAGGACTTCAATGCCAAGGAAGTATTTCATGACCTCAAGATCTTTAATCATAAATTTGCTTTTAAGATAAGCTTTGAGTTTCTCAATTTCATCAAGGCTATTGCCAATGATGATAAAGTCATCAACATAAACCAAAAGGGCAACAAAGACCTCATTGGTATGTTTAAGATATAGAGAGTAATCATATTTGCTTTGGACAAAGCCATGCTTAACCAAGACAGTGGTAAGTTTGGCATTCCACTACCTTGGGGCTTGCTTAAGTCCATAGAGGGCCTTGTTAAGTTTTCACACTTTGTTTTTATCAGCACATTCAAATCCAAGAGGTAAAGACATGTAAATATCCTCATTCAGATCACCATAAAGAAAAGCATTGTTCACATCCAATTTGTAACAAAGGGCCTAGTATAGTAGAAACAACAATACATATAAGTTACCTAACAATACCTTTTGAACCACATGACTAAAAGTCTCATCAAAGTCAATGCCTTCTTTTTGACTAAATCCTTTGGCCATAACTCTGGCCTTGAACTTGTCAACTTGGCCAGTGGACTTGTATTTGATTTTATAAAGCCATTTGTTGTCAATGGCTTTCTTACCAATGGGAAGGTCAGTTATGGTCCAAGTATTGTTTCTAATTAGGGCCTCAATTTCATTGTTCATGGCTTCAACCCCCATATGCATCCTTAACAGCCATCTTCATAAGTGGTAAGGTTCAACACGATTTGTTAAGTTGTGGTAATGTAATATTAACAGAGTTTAATTTGGAGTAGTTGACATGTTTTTCAATCCCAGATTTCATGTTTACTAATCAAGATGAACGTTCATTTAAACTTAGCAGGAAATTAGAGGCGTCTGATAGTTCTCCCGACTCCCTCCCCCCCCCCTCCCCTCCCCCCCCCTCTTACACTTGGCTGTTCTTCCTCAGAGTTGTCACACTTGACATATATCATTATGGAACAGGACTATCTTTGAAAATTGCCCTCAGATTATAATGTTGGTCACACTAAGTGGGTTTGCGTTGCAGAGTTCTCCTCAGGATGCTGCATAGGAGCAGCATCAGTGTTAGAGTGAACTCCACCTTCCTCACAAGGTGTTGCTCTCTCATCATCATTGGGACTTGGTATTGTTTGGTTATCAAAAAAAAGTTACAAGCCTCAAAATCATTTGTATAATCTACATTATGCACAGTCATGTCTTTTAGTGTTTTTTTTTTTTTTTCTATTTTTTTTGAAAACATAATAAAATTATGCGGAGGAACTGTATTCATAAAACTTAAACATCTCTAGAAAACAAGGTACTTTCAGTTGTCAAGGCTAATCAATTTATAGGCCTTTTTGACTGAGAGTAACCAATGATCACACATTTTTTCAGACCTGAGATGTTAGTTTATTATGTTGGTTTGTTAAGAATAGTTGAAAAACACAGACACCCAAAAACATTTTAAGTGAGATGTGATTGGTTTTTTGTTATTGCAGCAAATTCATAGGGGGACCTACCAATCAAGACGTAAGAAGGAAGCATATTGATTATTTACCCAGAACGCTGAGAATGGCATCATACCAAAAAATTAAAGGAAATCCCACATGAAAAATAAGAATCCTTGCTGCATTTAGCAGGTGTCTATGTTTCCTTTCAGCAATCCCATTTTGCTGAGGGGTATGAGGACAAGAGGTCTGATGGATGATGCCCAGATCATCAAGTAAAGAAAACATTTTTTTGTTCACAAATTCAGTTCCATTGTCCGATCTAAAGGTTTTAACCTTAACATTAAATTGATTGTGAATAAGTTTAATGAAATTAACAATGCAATCAAACACTTCATCTTTTGTTTTCAAAAGGTAAAAATTTTTTATAAGTCCACAAACTGCCTTGGACAGTAAGTCATCACAATGGTCAAGAAATACCTAAAACCTTCTCTGCTAGAGACCTTGTAAGGGCCCCACAAGTCAAGGTGAACAAGTTCACCAAGATTCACAGATTTGTGATCACTCAAGGGAAAGGGTTCCCTTGTTTGTTTTGCCTATGGCAAGTTTCACAGGCAGATACACATGTATTTTTAGACAAGTTTAGGTCATTTTTAAAGGCTTATTGAGGATTGATCAGCATGGGTGACCAAGTGCTGATTATGCCAATATAAGTTCTTTAGGAAAACATTAAAGGCCATAACAATATTAACATTACCTAAGCTTATGTTCTTAGAGTCATCAAATAGGTAAAGTCCCCAAGATTCACTACCAGTCCCTAGTGTTATCCCTTTGTCCAAGTCCTGAATATAACATTTATATTCATCAAAACCAACAAATAATTTACTGTCCTTAATAAGTTTGTTAACAGATAGCAAACTGACACAATAACCATGAACAACAAGAACATCATGCAAAATCACATTGTTGGAGAGTCTCAAGTCTCCCAATGTGACTAAATGGTGGTCCACAGTGCCATTGGGGTGACCAACAATTATGTTGAGGTTAGAGATTATCAACCAACATTGGTCATGACAATGGTTAGATGTGGTAAGGTTTTGGTTGGCCCCAGAACTGGGTAGCTTGTCATTGATCCATCCAAGGTAATGCGTTCTTGACAAGGAAGTTGGTATTCCACAAATAGATTTAGAAACGTTAACATTAAAAAAGACATTACCATTAAAGAAAGAAACTCTACCTGCCATATTGGCATGAGTGTTTCCAGATGTAGAGTCATTGATCAAATTAAGAAGTTTCTGCATTTGCTCTACAGTGAAAGAGGCAGGGGAATTACAAGCAGAGGGCTGCTTGAGGGCTGCTTGTCACTTCCCTTAGTATCACAATTGGCATTGAAATTAGGTTTGAACACATGTTGCTTAGGAGCATTTGGCTTCTTGTACCCAGGAGGGTATCCAATAAGTTCATAGCATCTTTCTATGGTATGACCAGTGAAACCATAATTCTTACAAATCAAGTTGGGCTCCTCGTTGGGGATAAACGACCCGGGAATATTCTATACTACTTTCGGTTTCATTGATTTTGTGAATTTTGATCCTTTTTATATATTTATATTTATTTATATTTATATATTTAAAAAGGGTGAATAAATCTAATAATCAAGCGTCTTTAGTCAAAACGCAGAGCTGTTTCTTGGACAAAACGCAACCAAGAAATGAAATGGACAGAGTCTCCCCTAGGAAAAACGCAATAAGGGTCTTCAATCAGGCAAAACGCAATAACCAAAACGAAAAGGCAAAACGCAATAACCAAAACGCAGAGGCAAAACGCAGAGGCAAAACGCAATAACCAAAACGCAGAGGCAAAACGCAATCAAAAACACCCCTTCAGTTAGTCAAAACGCAGCCAAGAAAAAATTATCAAACTTTCTTGAAAGCTACGAAATAATGTTAAAACCAACTAGTAATGATGCAAGGGATAGATCTAAGCCAGAAAGTACAAATCTTTAACACCTTTAACCACAAACAAAGATCAAACTTTGATTTTTTTCTTGCTATTTTTCGAACAAAATAAGCCACAAATTTGAGCTTATTTAACCACAATAATCAACCACGAATCCACACGTAGCTTTGATGCCAATTGTAGGATCCTGATAACACTTTCACTTCATATAACAAACCACGAATCGATCAAGAAAATAGAGAGAGTTGATTTCTAGAGAGAGAAACTAGTGAGAGAGTTGAGAGAGAATATAGAAAAGTGAAATATTATAAATGAAATCAACTACTTTTTCCTAGGTGGAAAAGTTACTTATATACCCCGACACATTAAGTGACGTTCGGGATATTTGACTAGGACCCGGGCTCGGGTTTTGCTTGGGATTAAACCCGAAACATATACAATATTAGATTAACTATCGAGCCCGATTCCCGATACTTTCCTATTACAACTTTAACTAATTGATTGACCGAGACTAACATACATAATGGACGAACTTCATGTTCTACTCAGTATTTTGAGGCTAACAAAAACTCACTAAATAGTAACAAACTTTTACAAGTGTTCCAATAAAGTCACTCAAGTTTTTTTAGATCCAAAAACCACTCAACTTTCATTCTTGTTTCATTAATATGCAATTTTTGATTTCTCTGCCATGTCACCATAATATTGGTGATGACATGTCAAGTTTTAAATTATGTGTACATTTATAAAGCTGACATAGAATGTACACACTCATTTCTCTTACATGTTTACTTAAATTGGGTAATTCCAACCCAATTTATATTGGATGGTTTGGGCTGTATTTGTTTCAAACGGTTTGAAAGTCTCCCACAAGTAAGTTCTTGAGCATAGAACCTTCAAACTGTTATATTGAAAGATATTTGTTATTTCAGTTACAATTTATTTTTTGTCATAGATAACACGTAAATCTTAATAGCAACTTATTTTAAATGAGCAAGAAAGTGTGTGCAGTCAACCTAATACTTCCATCTGTTTTTGACATGTTAGTTTGTAACCTTAGACATCTGATCTGTCCATATTTTTACCTTTAACTGTATCATATAGATCTCACCGCTTGTAACTAATTATTGTAATTATGTATTATATCCCTCATGTGTGCTTTAAAATTTTCATTTCCAGAATGAACCTGCAGGCCGAATCTTGGAGCTTTCAGTTCTTCACTTGGCCATGACTGAAAATTGATGTTTTAGGAACACGATACCAAATTGTGATTAATGAGGTTCATATTTTAATACTCTTTTGAAGTTATTAATCTAACATGTGTATCGGTGTACTTATAGCCACATCATCTAAACTTATTTGAATATTTTTTGGTGTTTCTTTAGGCAATAGATCTTGCAAAACGGTTTTGTGATGGATCAACACCCTGAATAGTCAATGGCTGCCTAAGTACATTCATTAAGGAATGATGCGGGTCTTGCGAACTCGTAAAGAGTTTTATAATCCCCTAAGCAGAGTACCTAACCGTTGTAGTGTAGTAAGGTAAGACTCAGGGGGTTGTTATCATTCTCTAGGGGAATAGCGTGCGAAGGCTCAAACTAAATCTAACAGAGATTTAAGGGGTTGAAAGAAGATTATTTTTATATTTTTATTGTTGTGAAAGCAGGTAAAATCTCGGGTTTAAAGGGGTTTTGGTTCTAACTAATTATACTAATAATTAAATCTAAACTGATTTTGGTGAACTTTTATATGGTAAATGAACGTATTTACTCAATCATGCACTACTCCTTAGTTTGGTTCTCTTAATTCTATTGCTTTGTCACACTTGTGATGATCTGTGTAAGTATTTCCTAAGTCATGAACAGATTACACGAATCCGCCGTCTATGTAATACGTAGTATTCCGTTAAAGCAACGGAAAAGTAAGATAGTATGAAGACTATCACAAGGCCCCTAAGAGACATTACATGCATTAAAACACTTAAGAGGGATCAACCATATTAGGGGTAAGGTAGTATGAAGACTGTTACCAATGGTATCCTTTCTACACACTCGCGTTTCCCTAGACGTCTATGCTAATGTAATATTTTATAGCCAGTTTTCTAGAGCCTAACGCGCACATCCATCACAAGAAGCAATATTAAAAGGATCTACAACCTAAGTTTCATGCAATCATAAGTAAATACTAATGGATCTAGCCTAGCATATTAAAAGGAAGCGAAGAACAAGGATCAATCACACAACACATAGACATATTGAGTGATAAAAGATAGAAGACTTCACTTCATTAAAACATAGGTTCAAGGCTGATACAATAGGGTTTTGATACCCTAAAAATGCCCTAAAAGCTGCTACACTCGACTTAAAATAATTAGGGTTCGTCTCTCAAAAGTTGCACACTAAAACCCTAAAAACGAGTTTGTATATATAGGAAATAGGCCGCGACGGCGTCGTAGGTTTTCTGACGCCGTCGCTTCGCCGAATCTTCTAGGGTTTCTTTTGAGGCGATTACGTTCTGACGTCGTCATAATTTTTCTGACGCCGTCTCTTGTATGATCTGACGTTGTCGTTAGGAAATTGTGACGCCGTCTCTAGGCTCTGTGAGGAATTTTTGAAACCACTTCGTTGTAAAGCTGCAATCTTGTCCTGTTTCTTCTCCAAATAAGTCCAGGTCACGTGTATATCCTTCAAGAGGTTCCTGAATGCTATAAACACAAAAAGAAACGATTAAACACGTATTTTGGGCATATTTGCATGATTTAAGAGGTTAAATGACCCTGAAAAAGTGTATAAAATGACACCTCATCAAGGAACTTAAAGAAAATACCGTGGCCACGACACCTGAGACCCAAAACGAAGCCGTCTCAACCGAATCATAAACTTATGTTCTTTTTTAGTCTTAGCCGTCTTTTATGGCAAATACCATAATATATACCTGAAAAGGAAGAACGGACTAAACTTATGCAACTAGGTATTAATAGAAACAGGATTTGGTGCACTTGTTTATCAAGTGGTGCCTGGTATATGAAGAGAACAGCTCGGTTCGTGTATCCCAAAGGGTGTTGCGAGTCTAACGCAATTGCATGGTTGCTGAAGTAATGTTCATTTAATGATATAATTGTGTATGACAATGTTTTTAGCTTGGAACTGGACATCCTGATGTTACAAGGAACCTGCATTTTGTATTTAAAATAGAATGTATAATTTACGTTGATTTCATGGTCTACTATTTGCAGGAGAGTTTGGATATATTATATCATTAACTCGCTGTGTTTTTTAGTCCTGTATAAAACCCACGTCTGAAATAACTAAGGGTTCGTTTGGTACATGGATATTGGAATGATGTAATGACAATGATAGTCATTGTAAATGTTTGGTTGGCCACTATGACAATCAAAATATTAGTTCATACCCATATACTCATTCTAATGGGAAGTAGTGGGTTTTCTTGCATTCTCGTGGGCCCCCTTTTAGTAATTCCATTTTCCATCACAAAAAAGAAAAGAAAAAGTATTTGTATGTTTTAAATTTGATTTAATATATTAAAAAAATAAGAATAGACCATATCTTATGAAATTTAATACCCATACCATATTATTATACCAAACAATAATATTAACAATGATATATTTATTCTTATTCCACCATATAACATATCGATACCGATTGTGATTCCTTATAACATACCAAACGCACCCTGAATGTGTATATTTAGGGTTCAATGTTTATATAGAGTAGAGGGCTTTATGTCATATAATCTTAGTTATATATATTTGGTGCCAGCTAAGCAATACATGTCATCTAATACATGGTGATATGGCATGAAACAAAAAATTACATAATAAAGGAACACGAAAGAAAGTTGAGTGATTTTTGGATCTAAAAAAAACTCAACTTTATTGG
Source organism: Tanacetum coccineum (assembly GCA_026074375.1). Taxonomy (NCBI): domain Eukaryota; kingdom Viridiplantae; phylum Streptophyta; class Magnoliopsida; order Asterales; family Asteraceae; genus Tanacetum; species Tanacetum coccineum. Next base: position 7,011 of record BQNB010059828.1, on the reverse strand, counting down.
AACACTTATAAAAGTCGGTTACTATTTAGTGAGTTTTCCCCTTTTAAATTGTCGTTAGCAAACCTTTTTAAAAGTTTATGAATTAAAGTCAGCAGTTTCGGTATCAAAGTTATATTCTAGAAAACTATTTGTTTCGATATGGATTTATGACAGCGTGTTATTAGAATATTAACATTTGATTGATAACATTTGTTTTTGTCGATATGAATAAAGAAAATGTGACATTGACTTTATTTGTAATTGAATCAGATTTTTTAGTTGATACAAGATATTCCAAGAGCTAAGTTGCTAGTGAATCAGAAATCAGTTTTTATACCGAAGGTGTGTTTGGCAACAACTTTTTAAAATATTTTTTAACAATTAGCATTTAACATTTAATATTATTATTACAAGCTCGTTTGAAAAAAAGCAATTAACATTTATAAAATTATAAAAACGTTAATTTCTCGATACTTTTTGAATTAGATTTAACATTTAACATTTAGCATTATGTCATTTAATACATTAAAATTACAGTATAGCCATTCTACCAAACAATTTAATAAATTAAACTGCTACTACTAACCGTCACTGTTAACTGCTACCGCTAGTTTCAACAAATGATTTTTATGTGTATATATTTTGGATAATATAAAAGGTATGATTGTGTAATCTCATTGGTTTTGTAGTTGTCAATGTTGGGTTGTAATTAGGTAATGTGGGGTTAGAGATTTGATGGTTTTAGCTCACGATGGGCCACTTTATAATTAGGTATTTCATCATTCATGTGTTTTTATTTTGTTATTATCATTAGTATGATGTTTAAGTATCAAATTACCAATGTTATTTAATCTTATAATGTGAAATACAAGCAAAAACGTGAAAAGTGTAATAATCATCGCCAAACCAAATATATAAAAATACCATAATTAATATAAACCTACATTACAACATATATTCACACGCCAAAAAAGAATAAGAGGTGAACTTAATTTGGTGGTCTACACCTAGTGGCGGAACCAGAAAATTAAAAGACGAGGGACAAAAAAATATTTTTTGTGATAAAAGTCGTAGTACACACAAAAATGAAGATAAAAATATAAGGTTTTTACATTGTTTGACTTCAAGGTGAAGGTCAGTTTGAGTTTATGATAATGTGCACTTTAATAAAAATGTCAATAAAAAATACACTAATAATTGACTTTATTTGACGAATCGTGAAAGGTATCGCCCCCTATACCTTGCATGTACTTCGCCCCTGTCTGCACCATCAAACCAACCCAGAGAGACACCCACCACACCCGGTGGTGTTGGTGCCGTCATGTCTAACCAGACGCGGTTGAAGTCTACCGCAGGCAGTGAGTTACCTCATTACGCCTCACCTAAGATACGAATCTTGTCTAATGTGGGTTACCATTTGGTTCGTACTAATCACGCATAAGGTGGATTTCAGAAATATATCTTGAACATGTCTTTCTAAATCGAATATTGAGTAGTTAGTCACGCAGATAATACTCGTATTATGTTCTAAAAGCTTGCGATTAAAACTTATCACAAAATGATTTGTTGTACCCGAGTTTGATCTTAAATAAATCAAAGAGTATATATTACATGGATGGTCCTTGTGGTTTGCCCAAAATTTTATCTCTCGTCTCTCAAAGTTTAAAGTTGCACGAACAGTCTCTATCTTTGCAAAGAATAACACTCGTGCTCCTTTTTTTAATCAGTGTTAAGTGGATTCTGTTATCATTTACACATTAGCCCTTATAACTAACGACCGTTGCATCGTCTATCCTTTACACTAACGGTCGTTTATAATTTAAAATTTTAGGTTTATTTAATGTAATTCGATTTTTTATATACGTTTTTATAAAACATATACGTTATTATACCATTTTATATTCGTTTTTATATACTTTTTATACGTTTTATATATGCTTTTGTGCACGTTTTTATATACGTTTGTATACATGCTTTTTTATACCTTTTATATACGTATTTATAAAAATAAATATGTTTTTTTATATAAGTTTTTATATACGTTTTTATACACTTTTTATACATTTTATATACGTTTTTGTGTGCACATTTCTTTATGCATTTTTATATATGTTTTATATACGTGTGTATTTTTTTTTTTACATTTTGTATACATTTTTATATATGCTTTTATATATTGTTTTGTATACTTTTTTATACGCTTTCTATACAAAAGCGTATATAAAAATGTATAAAAAATATATACAAAGTAATACAAAATCGTATAAAAAGTATATTAGAACGTAGATAAAAATGTAAATAAAAAGTTATACAAAAACATATAAACGTATACAAAAACGTATACAAAACGTATATAAAAACGTATACAAACACATATAACTTTTTATACGTTTTATATACGTTTTTACATACGTTTGTATATACATTTTATACGTTTTTGTATAACTTTTTATATATGTGTTTATATACGTTCTTATATACCTTTTATACGTTCTTATATACGTTTTTGTATAACTTTATATACGTTTTATATACTTTTTATACGTTTTTATATCCGGTTTTATATAGAAAACGTATAAAAGTATGCAAAACAATATATAAAACGTATAAAGTATAAAAAAGTATATAAAAACGTATAAAACATATATAAAACGTATACAAAAACCTATAAAAGTGTACACAAAAATATATATAAAAACGTATAAAAGGTATATATAAAAACGTATATAAAAACATAGACGTTTTTATAAATACGTATATAAAACGTATAAAAAGTATATAAAAACGTATATGTTTTTGTAAAACATACCTAAAGTCGAAATTTTTTAAATTATAGACGGCCGTTATTATAAAGGATAGGCGATGCAACGGTCGTTAGCTAAAAGAGCTAACGTGTAAATGAAAACAGAATTCACTGAACACCAGTTAAAAAAAGGACCACAAGTGTTATTCTTTGCGAAGATAGAACTGTTCATGCAACTTTAAACTTTAAAAGACGACAAATAAAATTTTAAGCAAACCACAAAGACCATCCATCTAATTTACTCTAAACCAAATAAAACCTAAATGATGCCAATCAAAAATTAGTTGGAGAAAGTTAGGTCATGTAAGAAAAAGTTAAATCGGAGTTAACTTACACAATACATAATGGTTATATTTGTTTAAAGTCAATTAACACTTTGACAAAAGGGATTTAACTAAATAAAACATGACAATGCCTTCTAAATACATCTGTATGACTAAAAAACTAATAATAATCCGGTAACCATCTTATCTAAATTTATTTAATTAATTATAAAACCCAAAAGAAAAACTAAAAAAAAAATCTATGGGCATCTTCGCAACACGTTGCACATGAACAAGTGGGACAACACGTTTATATAAATATTTTTTAGCTTTTAGCATATCACTAGGATTTTTTTTTGCTATTTTAAGGGTATGTTTGGCGAAATGGGCTGGAGCTGAGGCTGGGGATTGTGATGAGGCTGAAGCTGGTGCTAGGGCTTATATTATAAGCCGAAATTGAAATTTGTATTTTTGTAAACTTGTTTGGCAAATGAGCTGATACTGGAGCTTATTATTGCAAAATTACTAAAAATGACATAATTAAATTAGTTTTATGGTATATATTACATATTTTTGTGGGTAAATATGTAATTTATGGTTCATAAGCCCCGAGCTAAAGTTTTTAGCCCCTTTTATGGGGCTTGGGCTGGGGCTTATAGGGGCTTATGACTTCATAAGCCCGCGTGACAAACTAGGCTTATTTTAAGTGTCTCGACGGACATTCCCGTCACTCTATCACAGATGGGACATAGAATAGACGGAATATCTATACCTCTACTGGATAAATTAAGACGAGTAGGCAAATAATCCAAACTTACCTTCTATGCATGAACGTTAACCTTAATTGGCACCGCTTTGATCCATCGAGTTTGAGTAGCCACAACCGGAAGTCTAATATCATTAATTACCTTTCTAACCGACGCTACCGTAAATTCCCGCCTCTCGCGAAACCATCTAAAGAACGCAATACCAACCTAACAGTACCGCAACACAAGGACCAAACCCTTCAATGTAAGCCATCAGGTCCATCATCTGAGTTTGCTCCACTCCGCTTCTAGGGCAACGGCGAAAAGAATTTATCAAGCTTTTCTGCGAGAGCTTAGAAGCCACATCTATCTTCTTGTTTAACTCCAACGCATATAACCTATGGAATCTTTGTTTCAACATCGTGTCTCCACGCCACACATCATCCTAAAAGGACGTATCCGCACCATTGCCTAACTTTTTCTGCATGCAACTGAACAGATCAATACCTTGCGCCTTAAAAGCCTCCATCTCCTGGACAATAACACGCCAAATGGACTTATGACCATTCTTCGAACCACTACCAATCTTCCCATCTACGCCGTGAATAGCTTTAATAACACTAGCCCATAAAGAACCTTTTTGAGTTGTAAACCGCCAAACCCATTTAAACATAAGAGCTCTATTTAACGCATATAAACTAGAAACGCCAAGGCCACCTTTCTCTTTGGAAGACAACACGTTACTCCATTTTACCCATATCGACTTTTTGCTATTCAGCTCGATACCATTAAAAAATGACACCGGATAGACTCCATGCGATGAAGGACTTTCATGGGCACCTTGAAAATTGACATATGGTAAATCGGCATAGATCCTAAAACCGCCTTGAGAAGGGTTAATCTACCACCTATCGATAAGGTTTTCATCTTCCATTTCGAAAGCCGAGCTGTCATTTTACCCACAATCTCTTCCCAAGATTTAATCCGAGACATGCTCCCTCCCACTATCGAACCTAGGTAAGCAAAAGGAGCCTTAAGAACTCCGCAACCTATTCTATTTGCTGCTTGCTCCACTCTATCTTCACTCACTGATAATCCCATTAACTTGCTCTTAGTTAGATTAATATGAAGACCCGAAGCACGTTGGAAGCACTTCAACACATATATAATCGTATCAATATTCTTAGCACTCCATTGACCCATAAACACCGTGTCGTCCATATAAAACATATGAGATAATTGCATCGAAGGATCAAGAACAATACCATTAAACATTCTCGCGTCCACAACTCTTTTAAATGAAAGATGAAGGCTTTCCATAACCAAAATGAAAAGAAACGGGGATAGAGGGTCACCTTGTTTAAGGCCCTTAAAGAATTGAAATTCCTCCGTAGGACTTCCATTCACTAAAACCGAACCCCACGAAGATCGAAGACACTCTTGAATCCAACCACACCATTTCTCACCAAAACCAAATTTTCTTAAGACATCATCAAGATAATCCCAACGAACGGAATCATACGCCTTCTCGAAATCAATCTTTAAAATAAACGAATGTTTTTTCTTCAACTTACACCACTGAAATATCTCATTAAGGATAAACGGACCGTCAAGGATTTGTCTATCCTTAATAAAGGCCGATTGCACGTCGTTAACAATATCGCCCAACACCGTCACTAGCCGATTAGCCAATATTTTAGCAATTATTTTGTATAAACTCCCAATAAGACTAATCGGTCTAAAATCCTTCACCATTTTCGCATCGGGAATCTTCGGAATCAACGCTATGAAGGATGAATTAACTCCTTTGGGAATTTGACCAGCTTGAAAAAAACATTTCACCGCCGACACCACATCTTGTTCAATTAAATCCCAAAACCGTCTATAAAAACCAAATGTGAATCCGTCCGGCCCCGGGGATTTATCAATACCACAATCCCAAACTGCTTTTTTAATCTCTTCTTTTGACACCTCAGCTTCCAAATCCAGTTTTTGTGTCGAGTTAAGCTGATGAGGGAACACCATGTTAAGAATAGGCCGCACTTTTTGAGGTTTCTCGAAACGTTTCTTGAAATGAGATAAGAACTCATTTTTTACCACACTTGGACTTTCCACCCAATTTCCTTCCATCAGAACACCACGAATAGCAAGTTGATTTCTTTTCTTGTTTAAAATTCCATGGTAATATTTTGAATTCTCGTCACCTTCAATCGCCCATTTAATCTTGGCTTTTTGAGTCGCCTCCATTGCGTTCAATTTGTCCATCTCTTGAATCGATTTGACAACCTCCATACGTTTGTACATAAAATCAGCCGAAACATCTCCTTTGTCAATAGCCATCTCCAAATCAGTAAGCTCCTGCTTCAAAACATTTTTTCTATTTTTAGAACATTGTCTCATACCGTTCCAAACGCGGATCTTCTTTTTAAGATATTTCAACTTATTCATAAGATTTATCATAGCATTAGACATAACCACTGGAGCTTCATGCCAAACCTCATTAACAAAATTTTCAAAACCCTCCACTTCTAACCAATAGTGAAAAAACCGAAATGGAATAGGCCCATAATCATGCGCTGATTCTCGCAACAATATAGGACGATGATCCGAAAGGTATCTATCCAAAGTGATGGCTGAGAAATTAGGGCACTCTCTCAATAAACTTTCAGACATAAGGAATCTATCAAGTTTACTCATCTTTGAAGCGGATCTGTGACACCACGTAAAAGAACATCCTCCAAGGGGGATCTCTTCTAAATTCGCCATAGAGATAAAAGTATTAAAAGCATTCGCCCCTTGCACATGAAAAATCGATCCAAATCTTTCATTTTTGATAAACACAACACACTAATAGATTCATCTAGCTTCTTCAATGGTTGAAGGCATGCATCGGTTAAGGTTTTCTTTTGATCAACTCATCTGAAATCAATATTTTCTTAAGGAGATAGCCCCGGACACAAGTATCTTTTCTCACAATGTCCTACAAAAAGTCCGTTTTCTCATCTAGGAAGGTGGATTGAATGGTAGATTTTGCTACTTTCGTAGCGAGAGAAAGTTTTGAAAATAAATTCTTATATAACCCAAATAATAGTAAGCTAAAGATAAGAAATGTGGATTATGGTGTTTTTATAGACGTGATACCGTCATGACATTAGTTAATGGAAGTTAAAAAAGAAGTACTTGCGATCGATGTTACCCGATAATTGCGGTTGGCGGCAAA
>BQNB010059827.1:0-32201 GCA_026074375.1 Tanacetum coccineum | reverse complement strand
GATAACCCGAATACTAGAATCAACCCAAAACTTCTATGTCTTCATGTTCTTGATCAAGTTGCAAAAATTTTAAGTGTGTGTGTTTTAATCGGACGAGCAAACCACAAGGAAGAGAGAAACAAAAATGAAATTTGTGTGTTGTGTGAGAAATATGATGAATACAAAACCATATAGTGCCAAACCATGTACCAACAAGGGACCATTGTGCTAAAAATTTGGCATCCTTGTCCCCTCACCTACCTCGAACCCGGATAGGATCCTAGAGGGTCTCAGGGTGCTTTGTTTTGTGTCGGTTTTCCTTAAAGCTCAACGTTCTTGATTCTAAAATGTTACTCGAAGTTTCCTAATATTTTTATTAAACTTAAAAATAATTTTCCAAGAACTTAGACTATTCACATGACATATTTCCAAATTAAACTTCCCAAAATTCGTTTTGAACATTAACGGACGTGTCAGGACTCGTTTTTTGGCATTTCAAGCTATATACGGGACGAACCTCCCGGAACATATTCACCATATATAAAATCCTCTAAAAATATTTACACAAGCAACATAATCACCAAATAACCACAATCATATTGATTCACCACCGTCAACACGGTACTAGTTATAACAAAACTGACAATAGTCAAATAGTCAAATGACTAAATTAGAACATTCAAATCTCAGAAAAAGGGCAAGGGTTACATTCTACCCCCTTAAAAAGAATTTCGACCCCAAAATTCTACTGCTAGAACTAAAAAGATGCGGATACTTAAGTCTCATTTGATCTTCACGCTCCCACGTGAATTCAGGTCCACATTTCGAATTCCACCGAACCTTGACGATGGCAATTCTACTCCGCTTAAGCTTCTTGAAATCTCTCTCTAAGATTTCCACATGTTCTTCCATAAAATTCAACTTGGCATCTGATGACATCAAATAATGTCTATTTTATAGCATCATTTATCCCATCGTTTATATTTGAGAATTGCAGTAATTATAGAGTAATTGGTGAAAGATAGCAGAAGGCGTACATTCTGGAGCTTAAATGAAGATATTTCATAAGATTAATATTCTGAAGACCAATACGCTATATCCATCAAGGAAGATACGGCGCATCTGTGCCTGCACTCACCAAAGACCATAGAAGAATAAAGCTCAATACGCCGTATCCAGAGAAACTCAATACGCTGTATTCAAGATATAGTATGTGAATATTCTAGAAGATATCAAACGTGGTCCCTACTCCAAGAAATCCCCAATACGCCGTATCCAATACTTGGATACGCCGTATCGAACCGACTTCCAGACATTATAAATAGAAAACTCTGAGAAACATAGGTTTTCAGACACACATATTTAATCCATTACCAAAATCATTAACCGAATTACTGTGATCATAAAACAATACTTTTGCATGACAATTATGCTAACTAACATACAAGCTAACATGCAATTCAATCCAATCAATCAAATCAATCAAACACCAAGCAGATGAACTCAATCGCTCTTGGATCAATCCAAATCCTTATCCCTCGTACTCAGACCGTTAGATACCCCCAAAAGTAACCCTCCTGACTAACATCAGTACCAACAACACTCTTTCCCTCTAGTTTAGGAACCGTAGATACCCGAAGGAAACCTCCCAACTAGGCACATCACATAACTAAATCTCATTCCTTCTAGCTCAGGTCGGAGATACCCGCAGGTAACCCTCCTGACTAGACAACAATACCTTCCACTAAGCAGGCCGGAGATACTCGCAAGTAATCCTCCTGACTTAGCTCACACATCAATATCACATCACATGACATGTAGTACATAACGCACATTAGTCACATAATAGTCCATGCATTTACACTAACACATAATCACATCAATTTAAAACATATTTCAACACTTGCATCATTTCCATTACAAGCTTAAAAACAATGTAAAAAGTGGTACTATGTAACTCACCAGAATGCTCAAAACGCAACTTCCAATTCCTATCACGCAACTATAAAATAAATAAAAACACGGTTACACGCGACCAAGCTAAAAACTCTAGTCCATGTAACACACATATGATGGATGTCTAAGGGTTTGATTAACCATCATGTTTACCCCCGGACACCGTGCCAACCTTAACCCACTCATTTATCACATTACATTAGTCAACGTACAATTATTCAAAAATGCAGACTTTTTTTTAGTGTATCTTTACAACTAAAAACCATACATGCTGACCTCTATAAATTATACCAAAAATCATCTAAGTTCATTTAAGATTTTACTAACTACCTTGTGATTCCCAAGCTCCCATTCCATGTTTAACTATCCCAAATAAAATCCAACTTCGAAACTGTCCCCCGGAACCCAATCCGGAACTTGATTGCAACTAAAAAGTAGGGCCCCTAATTACCCTACCTTAAGCTTAGACACATAATCAGAAGCTCTTCTTCTAGGTTTTCTTTAAAAGTTAATCTTCTAGGGTTTCTTTATATACATATTGAACTTAACCACTGTTGATTGGCTAACCTTAATTCCACTTTTAAGTTAGGGTTTTACCCTCCCAAACATGACCTAATTCAGACCCGTATTTACTGTTTTGACAACTTTTAGTGTAATCAATATTTGAATGACTTCCCGAACTCAAAACGACTTGAGGCCAGATTTTTTGAAAAATAGATTCCTTGGGCTACTGTTTAGACACCAGAAACACCCTAAAAATCGTTACCATCATGGAGATATCATCTCATTAACACAACCCTAATTCTGCAAAACCCTAAATCAAGATCTAACGCAAATCGAAACGCACCGTTTGCATAATCATGCTTCTAAATTATCCCTAAACACAATATGATCATAAAACTCTATATACTTACTGAATTTTTATAAACCCTAAGATCCATCACATTACATGTTACATGAATGCAAGAATTAAACTAGGTTAAGGATACATACCTCTTGATTACTAGCTCCTAACACAAACCCTAGCAAAACCTTGGATCAAATTCTTGTTCTCCTTGTTCTTAGGGATGGAAGTCGACTCAAAATGGATATGGGGGCTGAATGAGTCATTTTTTAGCTTATGGATCCCTTATCTAACTAACTAGAATCATAATCCTAGTCAAACTCCTAAGATAAGGCCCAAAATCTCTTTTCTTTTCTTTTTCCTTTCTTGGGCCGATTTCTACATATACATACATATATTTATTTTATTTTATTTTCTTCTTTAATTATTAATTAACTAATTATCTTCATTACCTTAAGTTTTTATAAAAACCTAAGCTAATTTGGGTAAACCTTTTTACATAAACGCTACTTACTAAACTTTCCAAAAATAACTTTTTATTTCACATTTCACTTTCTATATTTAGAAATTTTGCTACAAACTCCCATATTTCACTCACTTAACTTATTTCCAACATGATACATTTCCCATAAACGCTTAACACAAAATCATCCAACTATTGACGTAGCATTGCATGCGATACGCCATTCTTTCCATTATCACTATACGTGAACAAATGGAATACTCATCACCAAACACAAACGCACTCAAAATGAGATGATCATACACCTCAAAATGATATCATGCACCTATTCAAACCACTTAGCACACATATTTAACACATAGCATAACAAGGAATCATACAAAATGAACTCTTAGCCATTTCTAAAGGCACCACTAGCCTGATTCAATCACGGATGTCACATACACATGGCCATACGTGCGGTCCTATGATAGTACAAAGGTCGAAAAACCGTCGGAATGGGTGTTGTTTGAGTGAGTGGGTGATCAGGAGATAACGGTGTGGTGGAGTCTAATGGAGCTGTAGTGTGTGATGAGGTGATCCTAGTATCCGATGGCTCTAAAACCTTAATCTCCTCGTCAGTGAGGGGTGAAGCTGGTGTAGGGTCAGATGAAATAGGGGTATGGTCTGATGATGGTGGTGGTGTCCTAGCGGCTAGTGGTTGAAGCTCCTATGTCCTTGAGGGAGCCTCCTCTGGCTCAGACTCAGTATTTATAGCGGCATGTGTATAAGCCTGTCCAACTATCAAGTAAGGGTCATCTGATGGTGGAACGGGTGATGATGCAATAGGTAGTGGCTGGGGAATCTCTGTCTCCCTAAAATCCTTAAAAGGTTCAGACTCAAAGTTCGTAATAGTAGCTAGGTAAGCCTTCCTAACTATCATATAAGGGTCATCAGGTAATAGGATAGGCATTTTGGAGCTTCGAGCTTTGTCGGTCTGTGAGTTTAAAGAATCGTTATATTTGATCATGTTTGTAGAGTCTAAAGAATCGTTGTAAGCTCAGATTGTTTAGATCTATATCTAGGATGAATAACAATGATAATAACATGCAGCGGAATAAGAACAAATCAATGTTATTCTAACAAGGTTTTTCATCATTATCTTTGTTGTTACAATGACTACTACAAGCCCCAATTCTACCTTGATCAATGGTAGAACGTGTTATCTAAACTATAACAAGGAATTAAAGATCCTTGAGGCTAAAACAACCAAAACTTAGGCGTCTACAATGAGACTTGACGCCTAGACACATACACACTTTCCTGGTGTTTTACATCTTGACACACAGAAAGCTATACGACTTATATCTCTTTATATACTAGAGATATTAGGTTTACAAAGGATAAGAGCAAATAAAGATATTAATAAATCTTTTAAACATTTAAGTTTATATTCTGAATCTTCAAAATCTTCCATCTTTTGAAGAATTCCTTCTTTGTCATTTAAGTCCTTCATCTTTCATATGTTTTGTCTTATCAACTCAAATATAATTCCCAATAATCTTCCCCTAGTTGATAATGACAAAACCAAAATAAGCACGAGCTTCTTCCCCTGAAGCTAATATATATGAAAGAATAGAACTTTCCCTTAATCCATGATATACCACCAAGGATCTACAAGTTGCCAATCATCTTTGTAACGCCTTCTTCCCCTTTTTGTCATAATTAAATAGGGGACATATGAATATAAGCAACTTTGATCTTGACCACTACAAACCAATATCACACTTCTAATCCAAGCCTTCTAACTCCTCAAATTACCCTCCATGACGCGTCTTAAGATAAATGAACTTGAGCAGTAAAAACTTAAACTAGCAGTAGTAATAATAACTAGTAGTAGTAAAAACCTTCACCTCGATGATGAATGTAAATGGTTAAACATTTTAACAATAAGCTTCCCCTGAAACCCATATGTTAACCATTTCTTGAATCTTCAATTCTGTAGGCTCTATGTAATGATCACTGATGAAGAAACCTAAGTATTACGAACTTGATGCTGAAGTAGAATAACCCAAACTTGTGTCTTATATCTTGTACTATCCACATGACGTCAAACTCATACCAAGACCAAAGTATAAGTAGATCGCAACCTCTTGACAAAATCCTCATCTTCTACGAGACATTGAGTACAACAACGTAACTCCTTAAAGTGATAGCAAATGTGAGCATTGAGCACCATAAGTTTGTAAATCACACACCTTTGCTAGATTTGACAAGTCTTCGTCACATCGTTTCTAAGCACGAACAAGTTATCTCTAAACGTTGTGAGCCATTTGAGATATGATAAAACACGTACCCAAGTAATTCCACTTCACCGTCAAATAAGTGATAATTAATCCTCTTCGTAACCAATTCTTCCAATAAATACCTATACGAGCCTTTGAAACTTTTAAGAACATTAAAACCAATACCAAAAACTTCCTGTGTGTGTTGTCCAAGAGCATAACTCAGCCGAGAACCAAACGTGTGCCTTTTCCAATATCGGCTAAAGCTAGCAGTATTAACGTTTAACAAGCAGTACTAAATAATACGAGCAGCATAAAAACTTGTTATGGCAGTACTAATGAGATATACCTGGCAGCAGTACAAACAAATAGGTTGGCAGTATTAACATATAAACTTGTACGCGTCCTTAGCAATACAAACATAATGCTAGCAGTGTTAAATCAAGAAGCTAGCAGTAGTATCCTTTTAACCGAGTAGTATTAACCACTAGTAACAAACCTAGCAGTATTAACCATCCAACAAAGCCAACAGTATTAAGTATACAATAGCAGTATTAACCACATGAACTGCTTAAATCTTCTGAACTCGCACCAAAACAGTTTGCGTTATCTTTAATCATCAACACTAAACATAAAACATACGCAGCCATGTTACTCCATCTTACCGCCACACAACTCTTCATCCATCTCTCATACGCAGTACCTTTTTCATCTCAACACAAACCAGATACTTAGAATACCAATCACCTTCTTTTCTATCTTTCGACCAGAACCATACAAGACGATTAGCAAAAATCCCTTCGCAGCTGTAGTAACCACCTGTTAACGATAAGGCTAGCAGTAGTAATGTTTTACCTTGGCAGTAGAAACATCAATGTGAGCAGTACTAACTTGTATTGACAGTATAAAGTGCTCCTTCCTCCCATACCTTTTTGAGACACTTTTTAGCGTCAATAAAGCACTAATATTTACGATCACCAGCAGTACCGTGTCTCGTGGCAGTAGTAACCACCAACGAGCAGTACAAAACATTCACCACTGTTTAAGGATACCTTTTTTTAAGTATCCAGACGACGCTTTTTAGTGTCACAAAGCTGTCACAAATTAGCATTCTCCTTCTACAGAATTAGAGTTTGTGAAAAACCCTAATATTCACCAACATCGTCTTGTACCAAAGGAACCAGAAACACCTCGAACCATTGTATTTTCTGCTTGATCACATTAGGTTTTATAGAAAACCCTAGATGCATCAAATATGTTCAAAGAACCAAAAGCAGAAACTTGTACCTTCTTTTCTTCATGGATTCGACATCAACAACACCTTGTAATCCTAGACATCACGAGCCACGAGGCTCTGATACCAACTGTGGAGTCTAAAGAATCATTGTAAGCTCAGATTGTTTAGATCTATATCTAGGATGAATAACAATGATAATAACATGCAGCGGAATAAGAACAAATCAATGTTATTCTAACAAGGTTTTTCATCATTATCTTTGTTGTTACAATGACTACTACAAGCCCCAATTCTACCTTGATCAATGGTAGAACGTGTTATCTAAACTATAACAAGGAATCAAAGATCCTTGAGGCTAAAACAACCAAAACCTAGGCGTCTACAATGAGACTTGACGCCTAGACACACACACACTTTCCTGGTGTTTTACATCTTGACACACACAGAAAACTATACGACCTATATCTCGTTATATACTTGAGATATTAGGTTTACAAAGGATAAGAACAAATAAAGATATTAATAAATCTTTTAAACATTTAAGGTTAAAAACTTTATAATTACACACAAGCTTCATCAAATATACCAAACTCTTCATCAAACATGCAAATAGAATATTAAATCTTCATTGGCTTGACATACATATTATCAAGGGGTATTTACATGTATCCCCAAAAAAACTTTAATATTTATATATTTCTTCAAAAATGCTTCAATTTCATTGTACATTATGCATTGAAAACTTGTGTTTTAAGGAAATATGTAATTTATAAAGTTTCATTGGGTATATATGAAATTCCCCCTATTATCAACATGCACTAATTATTATTGTATTTTTTTACAAATTAGTGGGACAATATAAAAGCATCGGTTGACGTTTAACCAAAAGCCATATTATATAAAAAAAATTCCTACATGTCTTAACTGAACATCCTAAACATAAGAGTAGTAACTTTTTTTGGTTTATGTTAATTGTTAAACGGTTTAAAAAAACAAACGCCATAATACACACCAAAGGTTTTTCAAAAGTGTTCATATTTTTAGTATGTCAACAAATAATAAATAACACCTTTTTGGACCAGATTGTATCTAGTAGGCAAACACCCCCGACGAGCTCGCCACTAAAAAACATTAATTCTCTAATAGGAAATAAACTTAACCACCTAGTCGGCTCGAATGAGAGGGAAGCACCAAATCATCAATAGCAAGACGAGTATCTTTCACACTAAATTCACCACTGCTAGAAAGGGAGAAATACCAACGATCATTAGACGTTGAAAGAACCACTGAATATTAAATTTTCATTGGCTTGACATACATATTATCAAGGGGCATTTACATGTATCCTCAAAAAAACTTTAATATTTACATATTTCTTCAAACATGCTTCAATTTCATTGTACATTATGCATTGAAAACTTGTGTTTTAAGGAAATATGTAATTTATAAAGTTTCATTAGGTATATATGAAATTCCCCCTATTATCAACATGCACTGATTATTATTTTTTTTACAAATTAGTGGGACACACAATATAAAAGCATCAGTTGACGTTTAACCAAAAGCCATATTACTCTAAAAAAAATTTTCCTACATGTCTTAACTGGAACATCCTAACTAAGGAGTCGAACTTTTTTTGGTTTATGTTAATTGTTAAACGGTTTAAAAAAACAAACGCCATAATACACACCAAAGGTTTTTCAAAAGTGTTCATATCTTTAGTATGTCAACAAATAAATTAAATTATTTCTCTACATAATATTTATTTTACTGTAATTAAATTGATTTGAGCAAACGGTCTAGGTGACTGAAGCCTCTCTCCGTTCTGACGCGGGGTCGCCAGTCTTCGCCACCGCACCATAGGAAGTCGGCGATGCCAAGCCCGGCCCAAGTAGAAAGCCCATTCGCCTACTACTTGGCATTGGGTATAAAAGGACCCTCTCCACACATGGAGAGGGTGTTGGTTACCATTTGCATAGTTTATGTGTGTGTGTAATCTTCCATCTCTAGTTTTCTCTCTAATAAATCTTTCAACTTTTCTCTTATCTCTTTTCTACTTTTTGCTTATTGGTATAGCTTATTGTTGTGAAATGGATTAAGCTTTTGGGATAACATTTGGTATCAATCGCCACGGGTGGGTTTAGTGGTCTAGTTGTGGTGATTTAAATTTTATTGATTCGAATTTTTTTGGGATTATTCTCACGTGTTTTTTTATTGATAACATTTGGTATCAATCTTTAAAATCAGGGCAACATGGTCAAATTTTGAAACAAACAAGTAATAAAGCCAAGATTGAAAAGGAAATTGATGTACTTGAAACAATGAACATCGAATTAGAACAGTTTTTTTTCATATAATATTGTTGTTGGAATTAAGGAAACACATTTGTTTTGTGTCTCTTCAAATCAAACAACATTTTTGTGTTGTTTCTTCACGTCTGTTGTTGTTTTTTTTTCTTCTTTCTTTTTCGGTGAAGACATACAAGATCGAGCTCAACCTTGTGATACAACCGAACAAGTGACCATCGAACTAGTGTAAGCATCGAACTAGTGAGCATCGAACTAGTAACCATCGAACAAGTGAGCATCGAACTAGTAAGCATCGAACTAGTGAGCATCGAACAAGTGAGCATCGAACTAGTGACCATCGAACTAGACCATCGAACTAAAGGGACCGAACGAGTAGAAACCTTAAAGGATCGAACGAGTGGAATACGTAACAAGGATCGAACGAGTAAAATACACAAGGATCGAACGAGTGGAAAACGTAACAAGGATCGAACGAGTAAAATACACAAGGATCGAACGAGTGTAAGATTGCAAGGATCGAACGAGTGGTTTTTCATAGGTCCGAACGAGTGGTTTCTGTTTGGACCGAACGAGTTTACTCATTCAAGGATCGAACGAGCTTACTCCTTCAAGGACCGAACGAGTATTTTGTTTGAAGACCGAACGAGTACTCGTTCACGTGTTTTCGGTTTTCGGTTTCGAGTGTCGGTAATCTACGGGACTTATAACGTATACCGTTGTGTCCGTGTCGTCGTTTCGATCATCGTGGTATATTCGGTTTTCACCGACGATTACCGTATCACTCCGCGAGATCAATAATACAAAACGTATTATATCTTTTAATTTTCAAATGAAAAAGATGAAATGCATGGAGGGAATTTCGTGTTTGTAATTATACAATTTCGAAAATTGCACTTTTAGTCCCTGGACTTCATACTCCATTTACCATTTGTCCTAACTTTGTTATTAATCCCTCATCGTTAAATCAATCTTTCACCATTAGTCCTTTCAAGTTATAAATCAAACGTTAGCCCTTCAAAGTAAACCGTTTGAGCACCGTTTGCCGTTTTAAGCTCATTAATCGTTTTAAAAGCTTACGTTCTTCAACGACAACAAAGATTTCAACGTCAATTAATTTTTGTTTTACGGTTTCTTTTTGATTTTGTAAAATCCCGCGAAAGATTCCATTTTTTTCTCGGTTTTAATCAAAGATTTGTAAAATCCCGTGAACATTAATTGCTTTCAATCCACAACAACAATCACTTTACCTACTTAAGATCCGATATCCATTCACAACATCACAATGTCAAATTCAAATACCAATTTGCAAACTCAATCATCGAATGCTCTTCATAATGCTATCATGGAAGCGGGTAGCAAAGATCGTCCACCAATGTTAGCACCGGGTAATTACGTTCAGTGGAAGTCCAGAATCAAGAGATACATTGACACCAAACCTAACCGTGAACTCATCCACTATAGTCTCCAAAATCCTCCATACATATATCAATGGGCTGAGAAAACAGTTCCAGTTGCTGAAGGAAGTTCTGAAACAACCATAGAGAGGTATATGGAGAACTATAAGAATGTTTCACAAGACATACGAGATCAAATGAATGCTGAAGCTGAAGCCGTTCAGATCATTCTGACAGGGATAGATAACGATATCTACTCCACAGTTGATGCTTGTCCGAATGCATGTGAAATGTGGAAAGCCATTGAAAGGTTGAAACAAGGTGAATCAATTAATGTTCAAGATCTTGAAACCAATTTATATTGGGAGTTTGGAAAATTCACATCACGAGATGGTGAATCACTTGAATCGTATTACTCACGGTTTTACAAGATGATGAATGAGCTTGTCCGAAATCAGTGTAATGTTACTAATCATCAGGTCAATGTCCAGTTCTTACTTCAACTACAACCAGAATGGCAAAGGTTTGTGACACTTGTTAAGCAGAGTCAAGAGCTGAAGACTGTCTCCTATCACAAGCTTTATGACATTCTGAAGCAACACCAGAATGAAGTCAATGAGATACGAACTGAAAGACTAGCACGTACTGCTAATCCACTTGCACTTGTTGCTCAACAACAACCAGTTTACCATCCTCCAAACCATCCTACTCAAAACACTCAATATTCCTCCACCAGAACGCAACAGTCTACTAGAAACAGAGGAAAAGCAATTGTTACATCTTCTGCTCCTACTTATGATCCAGAACCTGCTACGGTTACTGAAGATGAGGAAATGTCAAAGGAAAAGGAGATTGACAAACTCATGGCTTTAATTTCTCTCTCGTTTAATAAAATCTACAAACCTACCAACAACAATCTTCGAACATCATTAAACACCAGTAGAGCTAATCAAGATAATTCTCCAAGAATCAACAAAGGAACAAGGTATGCTAATCAGAGAGTTGTTAATGTTGTTGGGGCTAGGGAAAATGTAGGTACTCAGGTTGTGTAAAAGTCTGGGATTCAGTGGTGTTACAACTGCAAGGAATATGGGCATGTATCAAGGGAATGTCAGAAACCAAAACGAGTAAAGGATGCAGCTTATCACAAGGAAAAAGATGTTATTGTGTAAACAAGAGGAAGCCTGGGGTTTTCAGTGAAACAGAAACAAGCTTGATTGGAAGGATTGATGACTGATTAGAGATCCGAAGAACAGGAATTAAAGCACATTATATGTACAATGCACACTTCAAGAGGTTACCTCCAGATTCCGTTGACACTTCTGGACCAATCTTTGATGATGAGCCAATGCATAAGGTACAAAACAATAATGACAACTATAATGTGTTTGCCATGGAAAATGAACATCCTGAGCAACCTGAATCTAGTAATGACATATATCTGGCGGAACAAGGTGACACCAATATCACTATTGATTCATCGGATATATGTTATGATAGAGCTCAGGATGACCAGGATGAAACTGATGATCTTGATCAAGAACGTGATTTGCTTGCTCTTTAATTCAGAAACTAAAATGTTGACAATTGATGGACAAGCAAAAACCGAAATAAATTTTTGGAATCATCAAACAAGGAGTTAGTTGATAAATTGAAAGGTGAAAATTTTGAAAGAATATTCAAAACTAAGACTAAAAGTTTAGAATCATCAAATAACTCATTTCATAAGAACAAACAATGAACAGTCCAAGACCAATCATTGATGTTCAAAGACCTTAAAAAGATCCAAGCGTAACTTGAATAAGTAAAGGATGTGAATTATGCGTCAAAGGTGGAAATTGATTGTGCAAAAGCTAAAGGGGATTTAATGTCATACAAAATCGATTTTGCAAAATCATCTAATGCATATACTCAACAAATAAATGATTTAAATCAAACGATTTCGGATATGAAAAAGGAGCTTTGTGCACATCAAGAAACCATCTCCATAATGTCACAAGCAAAAGAGGCTCAGATTAAGCTTTACAAAACTCGTGAAGACAAGGAACTTGATAAAGTCATTATTTAGAAAACAAAGTTCAAGGATATTAAATGATAATTGTATATAAAACCTGCCAATCGTCAAACAATGAATATGCTTAATCGTAATTGTAAAACGAGTTTTGCAAAACCATGAAGTCTCTCCAAGAAAGCTCAAGAGCGAATCCTCGTCCTGTATGGATATAGGTGCTACAATGACAATCATGCGATGATTAACCCCTGATTCTGACGAAATGATTCGTCTTGACAAAGAACGTCGATCAAAATTAAGCGATTTAATCAGACCGTTTTGATTAGCTCCCAATAAATAATCTATATGATTGGATTCGTTCCACAACGGGAAAAGTCCTGCTTTGCAACACTATTTTCCAAAACGTCAACGATAGTCAAAACATCTATAATAATTGAATTTTTCCAAGAGTCTTTTCGTAAACAAGCCAACTTTGTTAGAGAAACGAATAGATGAATCCATATCCTTTGGGATAAAAAGTGTCAAAGCTCTAAAGAACTTTTCAAGATTAAACACGTTTGTTGGCACGATTTTGATGGAGTGGAACGCTGCTAAAAACAATCGCCAAAAGAACATATTTTGGTAACATCGATCCTTTCATTCAAACACAAAAAAAGGAAATTTTGCCTCCCAAAATTATAAAATCAATGGAATTAGACAGATTGTCACTTGTGTTTTCAAGAGGAAATGGTTGCTGATTTAAAATAAGTTAATTCTCTTGAAGATCGGGTAGATAAATCTTAAGTCTCAAATTGAAACCTCAAAAAACACAGTATTTTGAATGAAATCGAACGTCTTTCAAGGAAAATTACTATGCTGATCACATGAATTCGTGTACATGGAATATACAAACAACTTAGATGAATCACGATTTGCAATGTGATTACGGAGAAACCTGGGAAAAATGTGAACATCTTGAAAAAGAGCTTTCAAAGAGTAGAACAATGTCAAAGAATTTTGAATCTCTTCAGAAACATGCGATTAATCTTGAACTTGATTTACAACATTGTAAAGAAAAGATAAAAATAAGACAAATCTTTCAAAGAAAATCAGTCAAACGTAATTCTGAAAGAACGTGAACAGTATTTTGAAATTCAAGACTTGAAAGCTCAATTACAAGACAAAGGAATTGCAATAAGTGAGTTGAAGAAACTCATTGAAAAGATGAAAGGAAAAGCTGTGGAAACTAAGTTTGAAAATCATCGTTGATCGACAAACCGAATGCTTATAAAAAGTCAAAGACAATCCATTTTAGGTAAACCATCTAACGTTTTCAGATTCTCCTTGCAAAGAAGATTTCTCAAGTCAACAGACTGTTCCAAACAAAAGTGTCAATTGATTTTTCAAAACCATCACTGCACAGAGTTTTACCTCAGAATAGGTTGTCAATTAGTCAAGAACACAAAAGTGAATTCGCACCAGGAAGTGTATAAAGTGTAACACACACAGCCCAATCATACTAAACAACCTCAGTGCATACAAGACATTAGGAAACCTAAACAAACGTGTTTCCCTTCTCTATACCCAGGATAATTCCCAATACTAGTGTTAGCAGACCACAGCTTAAGAGCAATCATCTGGAAGATAGAGTCTGTCTTAAACAATAGTCAAGGGAAGATGCTAGAAGTAAGAAGACCACCGTAGGAATTAGTTTTCAAATAATAAACCTCTGTAACTGCGTGTATTGACAGTTTAAATGCTAAGACTCAAAGTTAACTTGTATGTGTTACTTGTGAAAGTTGTGCTGAATGACAATCCAGATTTGTTGTGTTCTACTTTATAATAAAATGGCATGAATTCTAGACTAGACCCAATGACTGTAGCCTGTTTAGGGACTACAGAACCCAAGCATGATGTGAACAAATCTGTTGCAACATCCAGTAAGAAAACCGTTGCAACAGACTCCACTGTCAAGAAATCTAGAAACATAACTAGGAAGTTATATGAGCAAGTTAGTAAGACATGCAGTTGGTGGTATCCTAAGTATACACCATCTGGATACAAATGGAAACCTAAGTCTGAAAAAGGAAATGTTAATCCAAACGTTAGTATGCCTCTAGGAAATGCATCTAGAACTGCTAATATTTTGGAACATAAGACTCCTAGGTGCTCCACTGTGTCCAATACTCCATTGTCTTCTAATTCTTTTGCAGCTCGTCGAGATAGTTCTATTCATCGTAGACTCTGGGTGCTCAAAGCACATGACCGGAAATCTCAAGCTATCAAAACTTAATTTTGTGGAGAAATTTCTGGGCACGGTGAAGTTTGGAAATGATCAAATTGCACCAATTCTTGGCTATGGAGATCTGGTTCAAGGAACGATTACTATCAAAAGGGTTTATTACGTCGAAGGGCTTAATCACAATTTATTCTCCGTTGGTCAATTTTGTGATGCGGATTTGGAAGTTGCTTTTCGGAAGTCTACATGTTACATCCGTGATTTGAAGGGAAATGATCTTCTCACAGTTCTCGGGGCACATGATTTGTATCCATTTCTCTCAAGACCTAAACCTCACCTTCACCCCAATCCAATTTGCTTAATGGCTAAAGCAACATCGCTCAATATTGGTTAGGCATCGTCGTCTATCCATTTCAACTTCGACAAAACAACACCATCAACTTGCTTTCAAAGAATAATATTGTGAATGGCCTTCCAAAGCTGAAATTCGTCAAAGATCATCTGTGTTCTTCTTGTGAGCTGGGGAAAGCAAAAAGAAAGTCTTTTCACACTAAGACTACCCCGAGCTCAAAAAGACGGTTACAACTCTACACATGGACTTATGTGGTGCCAATGCGAGTAGAAAGCATAATGGAAAGAAATATGGTTCTTGTAATTGTTGATGACTTCTCCCGATATACTTGGACTCACTTCTTGCGGCCAAAGAAAACGAATACACCTGAGATCTCATGATTTCCTCACAAATTGTCCAAGAGGTCTTCATGCTCAAAGAGACAACAAGATTCAACTGACGAAAGGCACTCGAGAATTCTTAATAAATTCTCTTCATGCATACTTTGCCAAAAGAGGGAATATAGACACGAAACACAACTGCACGAACTCCTGAACAAAACGCGTTAGTCGAGAAGACGGAACTACTCTTGTTTGAGGCTGCTCGAACAATGCTAAGCGCCGCTAAAGTTTCCTCTGTTCATCTGGTCTGAAGCAATTGCAACAGTATTTTATAACTCAAAAACCGTTCACCAGATTAGTATTCCTCGCATGAAAAACACCTTATCATATCATCAATGCCACGGAAACCCGTCAGTCCAAGTAGTTCTTTCACATCTTTGGTTCCTAGCTACATCATCAGAGATGGTGAAATCTTTATAAAATGAAGGAAAAGGTGATGCATTATTTTTGTTGGGTATTCTACTCATTCAAAGGCTACAGGTATTTACAAGAGAACAAGAATGATAGTTGAATCAAATCATTTAACCTTTGACGAATTGCCTCAAATGGCGTAAGAACATGTCAGTTATCTGACCCGCTACTCCACAAATGATCAAACAATGGAATCTTGAACAAGACAGGTTAAGCCCGGTCCACAAAGTCAAGAAAAACTCCTCACGTTGCCGAGACAGTAACAACGCAAATGAGCTTGAATTTGCTTACAGTCCGATGTTTTTAGTGAATTACACAATGTAACATCTCATGTTGTGTCCAAAGTCTTCCGCTATACAAGCTGCTGATAAATCCCGATAAACGTCAACAACATAAAACAGAGTAAGACACAACTCACACTTCTCTACAAAACCGATGTTGCATGATCCACTTCATCTGAACATTCGATTCAACACTCCATAAATCAAAACTCCACTCATGTAACCAAACTGACACTGCACTGAGAACATTATTCAAGCAGAAACCAATACAAAAATCCCAAATTTGAGACGATGAATTATCAAACATCTTCAGTAAGCACCGGAACAAGATCAAGGAGACATCGTCTCGTCATGTTTAATCGTCAAACATGCATACTTTCTATCAACACCATCCCTCTGCACAACGTTGGACAAAAGATCATCCATTAGAACAAGTCATTGGAAATCCCTCTCAATCAATTAGAACAAGACGTCAGCTAGAAACAGATGGCGAGATGTGTATGTTCGCACTCACCGTGGATCGAAACCAAACCAAAGAACATCAAAGAAGCCAATGGCTGATTCTGCAATGGATTGAATCAAAGCAGGAAAACTTCATCATGATTTGATCGACTAGAATGTATGGTAATTCTTACAGACCACTTTGCAAAAATGTCAAGTAAACTTAAAGCGCTCTGAAAAACAATACGAGGATAAGGAAAATAACAAATCATTCGCAACAAATCTCGTCTTGTGGCTAAGTATATGCTCAAAAGGAAGAATTGATTTCGAAGAGTCATTTGCCACCTGATGCTCTTGCTCGTTGAGGCTAACGACTGATTCATATGCGTATACACCACAAATCATTTACAAATGTACCAAAAGATAGACGTTAAACACAGCATTTCTTCTCTGGACCTCTGAAGGAAGAAGTGTAAACGTAAACCACCCAATGGTTTTATGTTGACCCATAACAACCTGACAAAGTTAACCGCCTCAAGAAGCATTAATGGGTCTCAAAACAAAGCACCAAGAGACTGGACGAGTTATATTACTATCCAACTTCCTGTATCCATAGCGAATGTCCTCCAAGGATTCTAATTGCTCCAACTCTGTTCATAAACTAAACAGGGGAAGACATACTGCTTGTGCAAATATACGATTGATGACATAATTTTTGGTTCTAACCTACGAACCCAAACTTTCAAACGAATGGAAAACAAAGCACAAACAAGTTTGATAAGTCTAATATGGGGAGGCTTGAAAATTCTTTTAGGAATTCAGATCCCACCAATCCCCTGTGGAATCTTTATAAACCAAGGTAAAGTATGCTCAAGAGATACTTAAAAAAGCATAGGTATGACCCCATCATGTGATATGCACATTGGTACACTAAATGCTACAAAACACTTGAAGCTGACTTTGAGTGTACTACTACCGTCGACCAGACGAAATATCTAGTATGTCGGAGCACTTCATGTACCTAACAGCAAGTAGACCAGATATTGTGCATGCAACATGTTATTGTGCTCGCTATCAAGCGAAACCGACTGAGAAACATCTCACTGCTGTTAAACGGATCTTTCGATACCTTAAAGACTCATTTAACATGGGTCTTTTGGTAACCGAAGGAACACCGTTTCGAACTAACGTGGCTTTTTCAGATTCGGAACAAACACGGCGTGCTCTCCTATTCAACGTAAGAGCCAATGCTGGTGTCTTACAATGTTCTAGGTGGTGATAAGATTAAGTCAGCTGGTCATATCCAAAAAGCGAGGACTGCACTTCAATTCTTCTACAGAAGCCGAGTATGGTCCTTTACTGCGTGCTCGCTCAAGTTTCTATGGTTGAGGAACTCAACTCACAGATTATTATGGCTTTCACTTGATAAAATACTATGTATTGTGAACAAATCAATGCAGCCATAGCCACACGTGCAATCCAGTCCAGCATTCCCTACCAAGCACATGCGATGTCCAATATCACTTCATAAAGGACAGGTTGAAAAGGGTATTGTTGAATTATTCTTTGTCGGAAACTGAATACCAGTTAGCTGACTTGTTCACTAAACCCTTATCGGAAGCTAGTTTTAAGTCTCTGGTCAGACAACTCGGTATGAGATTTTGACTCCAATGAACAGAGGTTCTGGCCTTGGAATCTGCTTGATCCATCAAACATTAATTTGTAAATATTTATATTCTCTCCTTTTTATTTATAAAAAATTTTGAAAAACAAAATACAAAATCAGAAAATTTCAAAAATACCAAAAAGAATCTTCTCGACATGTCTCTTGGAATCGATAACATTTACGTACCTAGAAATGTTGATTAACATCGACACGGGCGTGTAAATGAAGTTCAAACAGGAGTTTCAAATGCTTTCAAAACATTCATTTCCTCAAAATTCTTCTCAATGACTTATGTACATTTCAGTGCATAACTCGGTCTCGAATGTAACAGGGAAGTGTACGCTTCAGTGCGCTTACTCTAAAATAGAAGAGAAGTCTTCTATCATGTGTTTTTAAAATCGTTGAACACATTTTTTTCAAAAAGAACTTTCAATGTCAAAATTGCCTACAATATAATTTGTGGTTTTTTTCCATAAAAAGTGGTATTTGTTAAAATTGTGTGTTCAACACTCCCTTCCTCGAATAATTTTCAAAGAATTGCAGTACGTAGAATGTCATTTTATGTGAATCAATTTCTGAGGGGGAGCTTTTTAAAACAAAGCCTTTTAATGTGTCGGATACATCTCATAAATGTCAATTTTATGTATCCAAACACATTTTGTGAAAGTAAAATGTGGAAACTTAATGTCAATTAAAAATATACGTTGTTCACTAAGGCATATCACTCCGTCTCAACATATTGTGGTGTCTATCAATTTTTCATTCCAATGTCAAGTTTTAATAAATATTTGGTATCCACATATACTGTAAAAGGGGAGCAATCGAAAAATGAAATTCATGCAATATCATAGTATAATTTTCTCCCCCATGAATTTTTCATAGTCAAATTTAATCAATTTGGTATGTTCAAATACTAAGGTGTTTTATTATCTAAAAATAAGGGGAGAAAATGTGATTAAAATATGCTAAACGAATGTGATCTTAACGACTCTAAGTGCAACTCCTTCCTCCTGTGCTAAACAAATTCGAATCCTCGGAGCACATTCGTAGGGGGAGTATTTGAAAATAACAATGTCAAAATGGTTTTAAATGATCGATCTCTATAACCCAACAACCAATATTTCACGACGATTCTGAAGTCATAAAGGTGTAAGCTTAGGTAAAGTCCTTCGTATCCAACCAGAACCGGAAGGTCTACCAAAAGGACACTCATAGTTAAGAAAATAGCAGACCTTAGGTATGATTGGAGAAGAATGTGTACAAGGGAAAAATCCGACTAAGATTGATCAAACACTAGAACAATCACAACAAGGTGTTATAATGAACTCTTGTAAGCATTGAAGGGGTGAAGAATAACAAAGAAATGGTAATTTCTTCTTCCACGCCTAGGCATGAAGAGTTTGACCCCTGAAACTCTCAGACGTCTTCAAGAAGGAGAGGATGAGTAAGCATAATGTCTTAGTGTATCCTTTGTAAATAGGCCACACAAAAATAACAAAAAACAAAAAAAAAACAAAAAAAACAAAAAATAAAAAAAAAACTTAAAAGGCTTCAAATTAATTAATAATAATAATAATAAAATACTTAGGAAATATTTTAAGTCATTTGGAATTACTAAAAGGCTTGCAATTACTTCAAATTGCAACCCGGTTTGATGTCTGGGCATGGATTACTTTATATCCATGCTTTATGGGAGTATAGTAAAACAATGGTGAGGGAAGAGCTGTTCGCCTGATCTTTTCCTCTCAATCAACGACTACAGCTCTTTCAATAGAAAACGGGTCGTTGTTTGAGGGGGAGAGTAAATGGGAAAAAATCTAAGGGGTTCTAAAAGACTGTTGGATGCTATGAAAGTGTAATTATAAGATGGTTGTTGTATTCTAATGGGTTAATATTTGAAGGGGAGTTAATTAATTTTAACTCAAAGGTCCAAAGTTATCTAGTGTTGTAATGATTAGGGTTTAAAAAACATTTGCTCTTTGTTTCCTAGCCTTATTAACCGATAGGGACTAAGTTGGCCAATTGCCTAATCTTTGAAAAGCCTTAGAAATACTTAAAACAAAAAATAAAAGAAGATGGAAACCTAAGGGACTGAATCTAACTTTCTAACTTAGGAGAATAAAAGAAGCGGCGAGTTGGTTCTTAGTCAAAACCATCAAAATTCAGTCAACGCTAAAACACACACACACACTCTCACGCAACTCGCCGCCAAGAACAAAACCTCGAATCGTTGATTTCCAGTGTTTCTTACAAAGGTATGTATCGATCCTTAATCTATATCATTTATTCTGTGTGTATATCAATGGAATCGAATGAAAACACATTAAAAGGTGTAGAAAAAATAGATCTAGGGTCGTTTTAGATAAGAATACCAATGTAGTGTTGCAAGGTGTAATTTAGTTGTTGGGAATTGTTCATAAGGTATAGATTAATAAGTTTTGATGTGTGGTTTTCTATCTCAAACAATAGTGAATGATTTGCCTATGATTCTTAATGGTGAGTTGCGTATGTTTCTAGGTGGCGAGTTGGTTATTTTATTAGTTTTTAATAACTTACTCAACCCGCTGGTTCATACGGCGGGTTGATTCACAGCGAGTTGCCTAACGGCGGGTTGTTTCATAGCGAGTTGCCTAACGGCGGGTTGATTCACAGCGGGTTGCCTAACGGCGGTTTGATTCACAGCGGGTTGCCTAACGGCGGGTTGATTCACAGCGAGTTGCCTAAAGGCGAGTTTGTTAGCCTTAATTTTATATAAGTCGAACAAGAATGTTATCGGTCTTATTAGTCGTAACTAGTCTTGTTAAGTAATAGGCTAGTCGGGTTCAACGGGCTTGGATTGTAATCTAATATTGTCCATGTTTCGGGCTCAAAGCCCAAGAATAGCCAAGCCCGGCCCAAGTTAGAAAGCCCATAAGCCACTCATGGCTCAAGGGTATAAATAGAACCCTCTCCACACATGGAGAGGGTGTTGGTTACCATTTCATCACTTGTGTGTGTGTGTAATCTTCCACCTCTTTATTTCTCTCTAATAATCTTTCACTTTCCTTATCTCTTTTCTATCTTTATTTTGCTTATTGGTATAGCTTATTATTGTGAAATGGATTAAGCTTTTGGGATAACATTTGGTATCATTCGCCACGGGTGGGTTTAGTTTTTGTTTAGTTCTAGTGGTTGTTTCGTGTTTGTATTTTTTGTTGTTTTTGTTCGTTTCGTGTGCATAGTTTTGGTTATAAGCTTTAAACGCAAGGATCGAACTAGCAGGCGTGCTTCAAGAATCGAACGAGGGTACTACGTCAAGGATCGAACGAGGGATATTCAAGTTTGATCGAACTAGTGACATTTTTTGTTTGATCGAACGAGTGTTTTCCTCTTTGGATCGAACGAGGGATATTCAAGTTTGATCGAACTAGTGACATTTTTGTTTGATCGAACGAGTGTTTTCCCTTTTGGATCGAACGAGTAGTTTTCCTGTTTTTGATCGAACGAGCGACGATTAGGTTTGATCGAACGAGCGACGATTAGTTTTGATCGAACGAGCGACGATTAGTTTTGATCGAACGAGCGTGTATTTCTTGTGGATCGAACAAGCCCTTCGAACAAGCATCATTCGAACAAGCATAATCGAACGAGCGGATTTAGCTTCGATCGAACTAGCTATAATCATTCGAACTAGCACCATCGAACGAGTGTGATCGAACCAGCGTGATCGAACGAACGTGATCGAACGAGCGTGATCGAACGAGCGTGATCGAACGAGCGATCGAACGAGAATTTTTTTTAGAAAACTTGTGTGACGAAAACGGTTTCAGTAAAACAGCCATAACTTTTGATCCGTAAGTCCGTTTTAGGCCCGTGACCTCTCAAATCGAAGAGAAAAACGAGACGGATCACGCTGTAACCACCCTTTAGCTGGTTAAGGATTTTTCGAAGCCCAAAAACATCGTTTTCCATGATTTATTGACATTTTTCAGTTTTTTTTTGGAATTTTCGCTGATTCCAAATCAAATCATTCACGGTTTTTTCTTGATTTTGTAAAATCCCGTGAAAGATACGATTCTTCTCTCGGTTTAAATCTAAGATTTGTAAAATCCCGTGAACGATAATTGATTTCAATCCACAACAACAAACACTTTACCTACTTAAGATCCGATATCCATTCACAACTTCACAATGTCAAATTCAAATACCAATTTGCAAACTCAATCATCGAATGCTCTTCATAATGCTATCATGGAAGCGGGTAGCAAAGATCGTCCACCAATGTTAGCACCGGGTAATTACGTTCAGTGGAAATCCAGAATCAAGAGATACATTGACACCAAACCTAACCGTGAACTCATCCACTATAGTCTCCAAAATCCTCCATACATATATCAATGGGCTGAGAAAACAGTTCCAGTTGCTGAAGGAAGTTCTGAAACAACCATAGAGAGGTATATGGAGAACTATAAGAATGTTTCACAAGACATACGAGATCAAATGAATGCTGAAGCTGAAGCCGTTCAGATTATTCTCACAGGGATAGATAACGATATCTACTCCACAGTTGATGCTTGTCCGAATGCATGTGAAATGTGGAAAGCCATTGAAAGGTTGAAACAAGGTGAATCAATCAATGTTCAAGATCTTGAAACCAATTTATATTGGGAGTTTGGAAAATTCACATCATGGGATGGTGAATCACTTAAATCATATTACTCATGGTTTTACAAGATGATGAATGAGTTTGTCAAAAATCAGTGTCATGTTACAAATCATCAAGTGAATGTTCAGTTCTTACTTCAACTACAACTAGAAAGGCAAAGGTTTGTGACACTTGTTAAGCAGAGTCAAGAGCTGAAGACTGTCTCCTATCACAAGCTTTATGACATTCTCAAGCAACACTAGAATGAAGTCAATGAGATAAGAGCTAAAAGACTAGCACGTACTGCTAATCCTATTGCACTTGTTGCTCAACCTTGGAAAACATTGTATGAACGTACGGGTCATGTCGAAATTTCATGAATAGTTTATACTTAGAAATTTTCCATAATAAATTCACTAAAAGAGGAAAAATATATTTTTTCTCGAAACTTCACAAATATGTTTGTTATGAGTAAATGTTCCATTTTCAACTCTAATATGATTATGTTCACAGTGACTAAGGTTACCAAATGGACTTACTAAGATATATTTATAATTATTAAATATAAATATTTACGTATGTTACTTATCTATTTCTCTAAATAGTATAAGTATGTATTATTGAGTAATGGGTATTGTTATGATTGTTGGGATATGTCGTCAACCATCACACCACTAAATTGTTATGAGTAATTGTACAACGCGTCTAAACTCTTTGCTTCAAACGTGAAGATTGTTTTGGAAATGGATGATTAAATTAGGATATTAACTAGACTAGGTCGTGTGCGGGTGTCGTTGCATTTGCTTATGTTATTGAGAATTGGTTGCTAAAGACTTGCTTAAGGTGAGTTCGCATAGCCTAATTTTTACCGTCTTTTCTGTTAGGGGAAAATGATACTGAAATGTGTTTTGAACTATTTTAAATTGAACTGTGTGAAATGTGGTTTTGTTTTTCGGACAAGATATGTTCTTATGATTGCTATGTGAATATTATGTGTTGCATGATTGTTTTGATCAGATGGGTACGCCTACCTAGGATTTGTGTGGTTATTGAAGCAGATGGGTATGCCTACCCTAGTTTGTGTGTGGTCCTGCCCTAATTTAGTACTCCAGTTGGTAGGCCCTTTAGGTGCGTAAGTGACATATGGTGATTTACTAGCGGGGATGCTATGTTAGGGATGGTTGAATATATTCACTGTCATATAGCACTATTATCTACTGTTTGAAATATTGGTACAACTTTTAGGTTTAAGGTCAAACTTATGAGCTTACGAACATAATTGTTGACATTTTCTAGTATCATTTTTAGGTGAAGTGAAAGAGGAATAAGTTGTTGATATATGAGAGTGCCAAACGATATGGAGACATTGCGACCGGCGTTGCTCCAGGAACTAAGTCTATACGGAACTCAACTTGTCGTTGTGGTGGTAGCCCTGACAAGTCTTCCAGAAATAGCTCAGTAAAATCTCACACCACAGGTATATCACTTATCCTTGGTTCATCTACCTTAGAATTCATTAGGGCTTTGGTGACTTTCCAAATATGTTTCTCATAAACTCAAAGTATCCCACCCTCTTTTATCTGTATCTCTACTACCTTCTCATGACATACTATAACAACCTTATTCTTAGGCAACTAGTCCATCCTTACAATCACATCAAAACTTTCATGACCCAACAGTATCAAATCTTTAATGAACAAGGAATTTCATAGTTCTAGTTTGCAATCACGAATAACGTTATCAACTTCTACACTTTCACCATCAGGTATTTCTATCACATAACCAGGGTTTACAATACAAGGTTCCACATTTAGCAAAGGCACAAACTTAGTAGAAATAAAACTATAATCAACTCCAGAATCGAAAAGAACAGTAGCAAATTGATTATTTAAAGAAAATGTACCCGTCATAACTTTAGGATCTTGAAGAGCCTCTACTGCATTCCCATTAAATGCCTATCCACTTTCTTGGTTCCCATTGTTTTAGGTGTTTCTGTTTCCTTCTAGAGCCAACGGGTTCCTTGCTTGTCTAGTTGCTTGTGTCCACTTGGGGCAATCATAGTGAAGATGATCAAGACTCCCACATTCGTAGCATGCCCTCTGATTCTACCCCATCGTAACTGCATTCATAGGCACCACTTGCCTAATCGGTTCCCAACACTGTCTCGCATAATGACCTGGTTTTTGGCTGTTATAACATAACTTACAAGGTGCATTCTCCGAGTGAAAATTATAACACTTAGCACACTTAGGGTAGGTGTTCACATTGTCATTCCTAGGAGGAATTGTCGCCACAAACTCTAATCTAGTCTTAGATTTCTTATTGTCTTTCCATGTACTCCCTTGCTTACTTGATTCCCCCATCTCTTTCCTCTTATCATTTTCCTTAGTCAATGTCCCACAACAGACAGCCTCGTCTATAAGTATTCTAGTCATCAAAATAGTGCTCTGAATAGTAGTTAGCAGGGTCGCCCGAAGCATACCACGAATTTAAGGTGCCAACCCATTGATGTACCTCTTGATACATAAAGATTTAGGAGTAACCAAGTGAGGGACTAGTTTGGCCAACTCATGGAACCTGTCAGTGTAGGCGACATGATTGGCTCCTACCATAGTGTTGTTCCAAAACTCATTCTCTAGTTTCTCCATCTCGTTGCTTGGACATAACTCCTCTACAAGCAACGCCTTAAAATCGTTCCAACTCATACCAATTGCCGCTTAATGACCTCTCGCTTGGACTTGTGTGTTCTACCAAGTCAAAGCTTTGTTCACATAACAGCTAGCAGCATACCTCACTCTCTAGTTCGCAGTACAACCACTGTTATCAAAAACTGACTCTATCTTTTCTATCTAATGGGTGAGTGCTACTGCACCACCCTTTCCATCAAACTCCTTAGGGTTACAAGCAGTGAAAATCTTGTAGGAACATCCATTATTCCCATAATTTCCATTTCCTCCATTCGCATTGTTCACATTATCAGTCGCCTGAGTGACGATCTGAGGGAATGATATTCTGCAGCTGTTGCGCAATTATTGTAGCAATGTCGAGATTCGGTTCTGGGCTTGGTTGCGGGGTTGGGTTTTGACGCGAAGTTCAAACCATGTTTCTATAAAAAGAAAGGAATAATATATATTAAACGGGAGAAGACGAATTTCGATCCTATACTTCTATAATAGTATATATACATACTAATATCATAATACTATACACCAATGTGTCAACACTAACCAATGTAATCCATACTAACAAAGTACCACTGTCGCCTGGGGCCGCGTTGAATGAATCATGTTGGCCACCATAGCTAAGCGAGGCTCCCAGCACAAACATACTCCTCCAATAACGACACTTCTTAGTTTAACACAACATTCACATACAATTCATTCAATCACATAACAGCACATAAGGAACAATTTCAACTATAACTCTATCCATTTCATTAAATACTAAATTAATATCCAAAATACCAAACCCAATATTCAAAAATAACAATTCCTAAAACATAGTTCTGACTAAACACCGATAAATAAACCTAAAATAGAAGACAAAGAGGATGCCCTAAGGCTAACTACTAGCTGTGGATTCAAGATCCGAGTTGCTGTCTAATATCACATACTCTATCTGTTCCCAAACTTCCTTCAACCCTTCATTCTCTTCCACTTCTTCTTCCGTTGCTAACTTGTATCCATGAAACTTTCTAGGAAACTTGATGACAATGCCCTCCTTGGTTGTTACCTTTGTCTTTCATTCCATGACTGACTCTCCCTTAACCTCCTTTATGGTCATCTTCTCTTCAATATGGCATGGGCAAAGGCTAATTGGAACTCGGGTCCTATGATTTGTTCTCTTCATCCTAAGTCCTGACCCTAGGTCAATGAAACTCCTACGCCTAGTTGCCAAGATGGTTCCCTAATGGAACTTCTTATGGAAATAAGAAGGCATAGCCAACTAATAACAAGGTAATACGCACTAAATCAGCTATGGGTAGGCAACAAAACTAAGAGCGTAGATAACCATAATCAAAATAGGAAATATAAAACTACGCAAATAGAGGGGAAGCATAGCAGTTATAAAAATAAACACTTGAGTCTTAAATGCATCTATATGAAGGACCCCTAGGTTATAGTCTAGGCTCAACCACCTACTTCTCTATAACCCAGCTTTGATAGCAATTTGTTACACCCCGCCAAGGTGGAAACGCGAGGCGCGACGAGAAAGGGAATCATCACAACACATTGGCGTCTATATAGAGAAACTAAAACATGCATAAAATACAAGGTATAGACACGCAGTATCATGAAAATACCCCATACAACATCAACAAAATCCAAAAGGCGTCTGACATTGAAATAAAGGCAGTTCATGCCAACGTCATGACATGCAAACATTCATACATCCTAACAAAGCAAAACAATTAACATTCATCATCTAAAACAAATAACGAAATCTAGATAACTAAACTTCGTCAGCTGCCTACGGTCTATCTAGCCACTTTTCCTAACTTTAATCTTATTCGGCTGAATATGTAACACCTCCAAAAATGTGTCGCATCGAAAATGTGTCCGGGAGCGTTACTTCATAATACATAGCACTAGATACAAGAGAACGACCTCTAAATGTGTCGTTTGAAAAGTAATCTCATTGATTTCCTTGAAATTGATATAACATTTGTCCCATAATTGCATCACAATGAAAAACTTGAAAGCGATACGAGATTTGATCATTTGTATATAACAAGAAATCCATAAATAAAATCTTGTCAAATTTAGACTCCAGTGCACATCAAGTAGGCCAAGCATCTAATTCACCTGAGAAAAACATGCTTAAGAAATGTCAACATAAAGTAGGTGATTTGCAGGTTTGTGTTAAATATACAAGTTGAACTAAATATCTGTAAAGTGCGTATGACCGTTTCAATCCTTATATGCTCTTCCAAAATTAATTTATGATGTTTTTTATAACTCATAGAGTTGTAAAATATGCATGACCATTTCAATCCCTAAATAGTCACAAAATATACGTGTGAAAATTAGACCGCAATTGTCCAAAGTATGTATTGCCACTTTATTCAAGGTAACGTAAATATTCCTATGTGTATAAAACAATGATTACAATTACTCTAAGTTCATGAAACTGCAACGTAGACTTGTATGTATGCCACTTTATTCAAGGCACAGTAAGAGTTCATGTGTATGTGTTGTTGGCCTTGTAGACCCAACCAATCGTGTTCTGACATGTTATAACGTTCGTTTGCCCAGTGATAGCTAATCACCCGAACGAGGATTGTCAATACCCGAAGTAGATCTATTTTCAAAACATTCGCGCTCACCCACCAAGTGATTGACAGTTCAACAACCGTAACTAATTCGTAATCAATTCCAAAGTAAGTAAAGGTATTCGCGACAAAAATGAATTTCAATTAATGTATCCATAGCGAGCTATGCAAATAAGTATGTAAACCAATTTGTAATCAACCATGTAAATGCATTCGTAAACAAGCATGTTCTCACCCCCAAAAATATATGTAAAACCAGTAAAACATGGGGCTATAAACTCACATTGATGTTGCAGAACGATTGGCAGAACTGCACATATTAAGCACAGCACAAACGGAAACCAAAACGGCTCGACCAAGAAGTTGCGAATTATCTTAACGGCTAAGACCCACTAGCTTAGGATAATGTATTTGGGTTTTCCGATGGATGAGTACATCAACGTGACATGTTGATAAAGATTTAGATTTCAAGTTGTAATAGTTTGGTGGTTGGTTAAATAAAATAAATCAAAAGTAAACGCAAAGTATGTAATATATTCCGTATATATTACATATGAAAAATAACAATTATATAACTCATACTGTGAATTATATAACAAGGACAAACAATCCAAAGATTAATATGAAGTATATAATACTTTTCACGTATTATATAAGAAGTGAGTAAATAATTAAACCAAATATTTTGACACGTTTTCCGGAAAACAAACACTTAATTAAATAAAAAATCTTGCATAGATGTAAACTACGTTTTTAAGGTTACAAATTATGTTAAACGATGTCTGTAAAGCTTTACAACAGAGATGATGGTTATCGTCTATTGAACGATTATAAAAAATAAAATAATGATTTTAATTAAATTAGTATTACTTTCCTCCGACGTGTTTATCAAACAAGTTGTCTCAGTGTAAAAGTATAGTTCTCGTTTGTTTATCTGGTTATTGTATAATACAATTTAATAATCTTAAAACTATATAACTTCGTCCTTTACTGGTTTCTAAGATAATAAAATTATAATGAATATTATTACTATAGTAGTTTATAGATTTATCGCAAAATTAAAATAAAAAAAATCGTATCATATATAAACGTCCCTTATTCTATAAAACCTCAAGTTTTTCCTCTTAATAATCATCAATAATTGCAAACACCCCACTTTATATAGATATATATATATATATTATATATATAATATATATATATATATATATATATATATATATATATATATATATATATATATATATATATCTAAACGAGACCAAATAGGAAACAAAATAATATTATAGCACATTTATTTAACCATTTTAAACCACCATTATATCCGGTTTTATATTTATAAAATCTTACGATATATATTTATTTGTCGATTTATATTAACCCAAATGCACCCTTGCTGTAAAACGGCGAACCAAACACGCCTCTTTGGTGTTTCTACTAACCCAAACACACCCTATTCGATTTTCTGCTAACCTAAATGCACCCCTAATGGTTTCCTGCTCACCCAAACACACCCCTAATGGTTTCATGCTCACCCAAACACACCCTGTTTTGCAGCCAACCAAACGCACCCGTGGTGCTTCTATCAAAACCAAACGCACCCTATGGTGCTTATCACTAAACCAAACGCACCATTTTCGCATATCGCATCCAACGCAAACGCACCCGATTTGCTTCTATTAAAACCAAATTCACCTTAAGGTGCCCTATCCTATCCAAACCGCACCCATTTATCGCTTTACGCAACCACCCCCCCAAACGCACCCGTGGCGCTTCTATTAAAGCCAAACGCACCCTATATATATATATATATATATATATATATATATATATATATATATATATATATAAATACTACTATCATAATACTATATCAATGTGTCAACACTAACCAATGTAATCATACTTGTAAGTCCACTTGTGCCGAGACACGTGAATAATTATGTTGGCCACCATAATTATAGAGGCTCCCTAGTACAAACGTACTCCTCCAATGACTATACTTCTTAGTTTAACACAATATTCACACATAATTTATTTAATCACATAACCGTACATAAGGAATAATTTCAACTGTAACTTCATCCATTTCATAAAATACTAAATCAATATCTAAAACACTAAATCCAGTATTTGAAAATAACAATTTCTAAAACATGGTTCCGACTAAAGACCGCTAAATAAACCTAAAATGGATGACAAAGAGGATGCCTTAAGGTTAACTACTAGATGTGGATTCAAGATCCGAGTTGCTGTCTGATATCACATACTCCATCTGTTCTCAAACTTCCTTCAACCCTTCAATCTCCTCCAATTTTCTTCTATTTCTAACTTGTATCCACGAGACTTTCTAAGAAACTTGATGACAATGCCCTCATTGGTTATCACCTTTGTCTTCCATTCCATAACTGACTCTCCCCTAACCTCCTTTATGGTCATCTTCACTTCAATATGGCACAGGTAAAGGCCAATTGGAACTCGAGTCCTACAATTTGTTCTCTTCATTTTAAGTCCTGTCCCTGGCTCAATGAAATTCCTATGCCCGGTTGCAAAAATGGTTCCCCAATGGGACTTCTTATGAAAATAGGAAGGCATATCTAACTAATAACAAGGCAATACGTACTAAATCACCTATGGGTAGGCAACAAACTAAGATGATAAATTAACAAAATAGGAAATATAAAAGCTACACAAAATAGAGGGGAAGCATAGAAGTTATAAAAATAAACACTTGAGTCCTAAATGCATCTATATGAAGGACCCCTAGGTTATAGTCTAGGCTCAACCACCTACTTCTCTATAACTATTGGCTCTGATACCAATCTGTCACACCCCGCCAAGACAAAAACGCGAGGCGCAACGAGAAAAAGAATCATCACAACACATTTGCGTCTATATACAGAAACTAAAACATGCATAAATATAAGGTATGGACAAGCAGTGTCGTGAAAATACCCAAACACATCAACAAAATCTAAAAGACGTCTGACATTGATATGAAGGCAGTTCATGTCAATGTCATGACATGTAACATTCAAACAACCTAACAGAGTAAAACATAAACATTCATCATCCTAAACAAATAACGAAATCTAGATAACTAAACTTCGCTAGCTGCCTACAGTCCATCTAGCTACTTTTCCTAACTTTAACCTCATCCAACTAAATACCTAATAATGATGCTTATACGTCAACACAATGGTTGGTGAGAAACATAGCTTTTTAGACACTCATATCCAATCAATTACAAAAATAATTTATCCAATTTCTATGATTATAAAACAATACGCTTGCATGGAAATTATGCTAACTAACATACAAACTAAATGTAATTCAATCCAATCAATCACTCAGACAGCAAGCATACGACCTCAATCGCTCCCGGATTATACCAAAGTTCTTTTGGTTTCCCCCTAGCCTAGGTTATGGATACCCGTAAGTAACCCTCCTGACTAGGCCACATTATCTTCCACTAAACAGGCTATGGATACCTGCGAGTAACCCTCCTGACTTAGTCCACAATACCTTCTACTAAACATGCCATGGATACCCGTAAGTAACCCTCCTGACTTAGCC
The DNA here is from genome assembly GCA_026074375.1 of Tanacetum coccineum. Classification (NCBI taxonomy): domain Eukaryota; kingdom Viridiplantae; phylum Streptophyta; class Magnoliopsida; order Asterales; family Asteraceae; genus Tanacetum; species Tanacetum coccineum. Next base: position 523 of record BQNB010059827.1, on the reverse strand, counting down.
ATACATCCATATCACATCACATAACATGTAGCACATAACGCATATCTGTCACAAAATAGTCCATGCATTTATACTAACACATCATCACAGAAATTTAAAACTCATTTCAACACTTGCATCATTACCATCCTAAGTTTAAAACGCAATAAAAAGTGGGACTATATAACTTGCCTGAATGCTTAAAACGCGGCTTCCAATTCCTATCACGCAACTATACAAATAAATAAACACGGTTACACACGACCAAGCTAAAAGATCTTGTCCATGTAACACACATATGATGGATTTCTAAGGGTTTGATTAACCATCATAGGTCACCCCGAAACCATGCCCAAACTTAACCACCTCATTAACACATTACACTAGTTAACTATAATTTATTTAAAAGTGCAGAATTTTAGTGTATCTTTTACTAACTTAAAAACCTTACTTGCTGACCTTCATAAATTATACCAAACATCAACTAAGTTCATTTATGAGTTTACTAACTACCTTGTAATTCCTAACTTCTCATTACATGTGC
>BQNB010059826.1:0-37165 GCA_026074375.1 Tanacetum coccineum | reverse complement strand
GCCAGATGGCCGACTTTATTGCACTTGTGGCATCTGGGAGCACATGGACCGTCATGGTGATAGTTGCATTTTGAGCATAGGGGTTTAGATCCCCCATATTGTTTCTTTTCACCAGTCCCTGCAGTATAAGCCCTACCAGTGTTCTGTCTCTTGTTCTGTTGTTGTTGTTGTTGGTTCTGAGTGTTCCTTGAGGTGTCCTCAAACTTCCTTTTACTCTCTGTCTGGCGTTCAGCAAAAGTGCGGATTTTTTTATCCATTAGCTCGGTTGTGATTTCAACTGCATCTTGCAGTGTCTTTGGTTTAGACGCCACTACACTCCCATGAATCGTGTCGGGAAGGCCACTGATATATTTTTTCAATTTTATCAGATTATTCGGGAAACATCCTCCCGCACAACAAAGCCAATTCCTAAAAGCGTTGGGTATAACTTGTCAAGTCAGTACCCTTCCCCTTAAGATCCCAAATCTCCATTTCCAGTTTCTTGATTTCATTTCGAGGATAGTATTTGTCAGTCATCATTTTCATGAGTGTTTTCCAAGGCATACCGTAAGCGGCATCATGACCAACTGTCTTGACATGAGTGTTCCACCATGTTAAAGCAACTGAATGGAGAGTGCAAGTAGCAAACTTGACTTGATTCTCAACTGTACAAATATTGATGTGGAAAACAGAATCCATTCTTTCAAACCCTTGAGATAGACCAGCAACTCCTTCCGTGCCTTTGAAGTTTAACGGTTGACCTTTGAGAAAGTCAGTGTAAGTACATTCACGGGCAGTTCGTTCTGTCCTTCTAACACCCGCTCCTGAAATATGGCTATCATCGCCATTCGTATTTCTGTCAGCATCACGTACTGCCAAAGCGGCAGTAACGGCTTGGTCAATCATTGCCTTCAGTTAGGCATTAGTGACAGATGTGGTGGCGGGGGTTGTGGTTGTTGTTTATGGGTTTAACCTCGTGGTCCTTTTCTTTGGTGCCATTTTCTTTAAATCACAAGAAAATATAATACCCGTTAGATTTCACAAAATCATAACCATGACATGACATATACACAATAAATAAAGAGAGATCACAACACATACCATATATAATTAGAAAACATACATGATTGGTTCAGATACAAAATGACCACAACGATTAGGTTACAAGATAAAATATACAACCTAAAGCTATATTAGTCAGGAATTACCCTTAATACTTAGTAGACTGTACAAAATAACTAGCCATAACATGATCTATGAACTGCTACTGGCCTCCTCCGGTGCATCGGGCTGTGCAGGACCTTTAGTGGGGCCCTACTGCCTCTCAAACTCTGTCATCTGGGTTTAAAGCCTCTTCAGCAGTTTTTGTTCCTCAATGAACTATGTCTGTCTCCTGTGGTCCGCTGCCAGCATCTCTATAATCGTCGCCTGTCTCCTACGGTCTGCTGCTTGTAGCTCTGTAATTACTGCCTGATGTGCTACCACCTGAGTACGTAATGCCATAACCTCTTATCGTGCAAGGTCACTAGCATCCATAGATCATCCCCAAGCCTCTCGAGATATCCTAGCCTCAGCCTCTATGAGCCTAGTAGTATGAGCATGTGCACGCCTATCCCTATACAGGATGTTGAGTAGACCAGCCATCAGCTGTCGCTCAGTCTGCTCATCATCCAACCTCATATAAATCTTGTTTGTGTCTTGCCTAACCCTAGTGGTAAACTCTGTCATCCGTCGACCCAACTCTGTGTCATCAAAAGTACGTTATCATTTATTTCAATAAGAGTTTTACAAAGGAGGTCCAAAATCTAGTTACATACAATGTGATTGATAACAGGTTTTTACCATCTAGAGTTTGCCACTCCATTGCCGATATATTGCTCAATAACTCTTTTTCCCCTTGAGATAAACTGGCTAAAAAGTCAACAAAAGGTTAAGTAATATTCATAGGTTTGATAAATTGTATGAATACAGTCATAATTAATGTAATAATTGTAAAAACCACAATTATTATAGAAAATGGTATTGTTATTATACACCCGTTATTAGTAATGATTGCAACGAATGCAATTATCATAGTAACAGTGTATTACTGCGTTATTGTCTTGTTTGGTCTGATTGGTCTGATTGGTCTGATTGGTCATGTGCCTGTCTTAGCACATGCACTAAACAATTATCTCAAAAGTCATTTAACAATGAAGTGTTTCATAATATCTAATATTAACATTCCAAAGTCATTTAACGATTGAAGTCCAAATTGAACGACTTGTAGGATTTATGACACTAACACATTATCATCCAAAGTCAATTTAACGACTTGAAGTCAAATTTAACGACTTGTAGGATTAGTAATATTAACACATTAATATCCAAAGTCAATTTAACAACTTAAAGTCAAATTTAACGACTTGTAGGATGGATAACTTAGACAGCAATTGTAATGATATGTCAGGATAGCATGTAATTTGTAAAACACATGTATTCGTAATTTATAGCAGGTATCCCCCTCACGGGTTTATGTAAAGATTGAAATGCGAGGCTATGAATTCACTAAGTCTTTGAAAAGTAATCACATTGTTATAAGATAAACGAGTATGTAAAAGAGTTTGTAACAAGCATGTATCTCCTCGCGGGTTTATAAAATATGTAAAATAAGTAAAGGCGAGGTTATGAACTTCACTAAGTCTTTGAAAAGTAATCACATTGTTATAAGATAAACGAGTATGTAAAAGAGTTTGTAACAAGCATGTATCCCCCTCGCGGGTTTATAAACTGTATAATTATGTAAAGGCGGGGTTATGAACTTCACCTGATATGTAGATGTAATAAATATTCCAAAATGAAAGCTGACGACCTTATCACAATCTTAACCAGGGAAGGTTGATATAGAAAAATGATAATAAACAGCCACGTCACGCAACCTGAGTAAATATGTCAAGTCTTAAGAAGTTTGTACTCTAGAACTTTAGTTTTAAGAGTTATGAGTTTGATTGAAGAGTTTGGAATTATTGTATCACCGTTCGGGCCATCATAATTCAGAAGTCATTCAGTAAACGTTTGAGGAGCTAGGGCACTTTAAATCGTAAACCCAACAACTCAGTCAGAACGTAATACCAAGATGAAACCCCTTAATATGAAGCTCCCTAGTATTGTGATATGATATAATCGGTTTTAAGCGTTTTGATCAATATCTGGAAATGTTAAGCACGAGAAGCGTTAATTAAAGTTATGTCTTGTAAGGTTTTAAACATGATTTTATACTTTTTCAAAATGTTACATTTTAGACCCTTGAGTTTAAAAAGTGGCAAAATATACCCTTGGGGTTTGCACTTTTACGAGTTTGGTCCTTCAAGTTTAAAAGATATACAAAGTAAACCTTGTACTTTGGAAAGTGACATAATAGACCCTTATAGTTATAACTTTGATAAAATGACATTTTCAGCCCCTTTAGTTATAAGTTTCAGAAAGTTACGATATATACCCCTTGCATGGATAATATTTACAAAACATGTCCAAATTGCCATGCAAGCTTATTTTAACATTTCTGATAGTAATTTATTAGTATTAAATATACTAAATATGAAGATTTAACGCAACGAAAGTTTAGAATAACGATTCGTTAAGCTAGGAAGCAAAATGGGTCAAATTAGGGTTTCAAAACGTAAACGCGCGGTTTTTAAGTTCAAATTCCTTCAATAATCAAAAGTGGTTATTTTCAACATTAGTTAAGTATGTAGGTGTTTATAACAATATTTAATCATTATAACATTTAGTTTTAAGAAAAACATAAAATTAGGGTTTCGGGTGTACGGTTTTGGATCAAAATAGAAAATGAGCATGAATTGAGTTATGAAACTTTAACAAAGAGCTATATTTAGGTTCATATGAAATCATTATTTAAAAGTGTTTAGGAGCGAAGTAGATATCTTGAACCTGGTTTTGAGCTTCAAGGATCAAAGATGGTGGAAATGGGTCGTTTCGGGTAGTATTTCCACTCGTACGCCTTGTATCTTGTTCCCGGGGCTTCAAATATTCAAAGATTCGCTTGTTTCTTGTTCTTAGATCTTCTTAGCACTTATTGGAGCAAAGTATTGCTGCCTTATATGGGTTATAGATAAGAGAGTGGGGGATGAGAATGAAGTGAAGGTTTCTAGCTCTATTTATACTAGTTTGAGATCAAGGAGGTTAAGAAGTCTCATGATCTGTGTTGAGGACACTTGGAAGGTCTAGTAGATGAAGTTTTGAAGCTATGGAGTGGGTTTTATAAGCTAGGATAGCAGATTGAAGTGTTGGAAGGCTTATAAGGGGTGTTTGTGTCCACGGCTGGAAAAGAGAAACAAAGAGGTGATGTGGTTGCTATCTTAGCCAAGAAATGGTGTATATATTTAGGAGAGGTTCTTGTAAGCTACTACATAACATGTGGGTGAGTCACCATGGTGCTTAGTTGCAAAGATAAACTTCAAAAATGGGTCAAAATGCAAGGAATGAAGGTCGCGGGTACACTAGGGCTCTAAATGGGTTTTTGACTTTGTTAATTCTGTTGTACTTGACAATAATGATGATTAATGTTTTGTAAGGTATTTTATAAGGATTAATAATAAGAAATTGATAGGTTGGTCTCGGGTTTAAATGGGCCAAACAAAAAAACGAGGTTAAACGGTCCCAAAGTTCCAATTAGGGCACAATTAGGGTTTCTTGGATTCAATTTGCATATAGTTGAAGTAAAATGATGAAATGATGATTGTATATGATTGAGAATGTTGTAAATTAAGTTATTACAACTTATTTGAGTATTGGTTTAGGTTTACAATGGATAAAAACGAAGAAACGGGTCATGGTTTAGTATTTTGCTCGGGTTAGGGTTTCTGACTTTTGTATTAGGGTTGTGAGTGTAAAAATGTGTATAAAAGTTTATGAATAGAATAATTAGGGTTAAAACATTGTATATTGAGTGTATTAGCTTGTACAAAAGTGGTGGTGAAGAAATTGAAGGTAAAACGGAGGTAAAACGGCTATTTTGGATATCGTGCATTAATGACTTGTATATTGTGCTTTGAAAGCTTGTACTTGACTTGTAGGGAGTTTATATTTCAAATGAAATGTTATATTACTTGTACATATGCTTTAGTAGCTTGTACATTCACTTTAGATATTAAATCTTCATGGAATTAGGGTTTAAAGGTATACGATAACGGTTTAAAGCCCGTTTTGATATAACGTTGCGAATGGTACATTATAGGAATAATGTACTTTGTAATAAGGATATGATGATATTGACTTGACATATTGTGATGTTTGCTTGACATATATGAAGACAGGATGACATAGGTAGGTTGCGTGAGCTCGTCTACTTTAGTTATGTAAGTTACATGACATACTGAGATATGACAATAAAATAATGTATAAAGCAAAAAATTCCCGTTCAATTGTGATAATAGAAAATAGGTTTGTATTTGATGAAAATTATTGGGTTGTTTTAGTTCACCTCTTACAGAAATCTCGTCCTGAGATTTAGTTGAGAAAGTTTTAGTGGTATATTTTAGGAATAGATGTAGGTATTGGGCTATGAATTTGTATTTTTTTATGTTTGGCTATTCATGGTTAGTTAGTCCACGTGTGTGATGCATTGATAATTTGTGTTTGTGCCACCTAATTATTATTACCTCCTTTCACACCTCTACTTTATTTTCAAGTCATTTACACTTCATGATGACAAACAATAGAATTCTTTTTTCAGAAAAAAAATCCTGATAGAACTGCGATTGAAATTACCTTTCGTTTTACGGACCTATGGGTCATGGGCCCTACCTTTGCTTCTGCTGCGTACGTGATCGTAAAGAATCATATTCATTAACCTTTAAAGTCAACATTCGAATAAGAATGCTATCACATGTCTTTGTCAAACAAATTTTCAAAATTAGTGGTACTTGAAATCATTGGACATTATTAGATTCTTATGTGTTTCCTTGTTAGTATGTTGCAGGAATACTAATAGAAAATTTTAGATACGGAGATCATGGAATGAGTATGTCACAGAATGATATGAATGTTGTATGAGATGTTGTTAATCACGTGAGTATAGATTTTGAAATGAACAGATGTTGAAGGTAAATGAGCTATAATGATAGATGATTAAGGATATTGTTTTATACATAACGGATTGTAGCGAAACTTATTTGTTACGTATGTATATAACTTAAGCCTATTATTTTATAATTGGTCACTTACAAAAAGAAGTGTTCAACTCCTTGTAACTGAGAATTTTTAATTCACAGTTCGGTGACTTTATAATATTTTACTTTATTCAAATGAGAAGTGTACCTTAATTCATTTCAATATGATGATATAAATGTTTTAACCTAAGCATAAAAACACGATTTGGTAATTGTCGTAGAAATGTATGATCATGAATTGTTAGATAATATGGATGTTGATTGTACTGATGCCATGTAAAATCGAGGAATGATAATTTATTGTTTCAAATGTATGGGAGTGTATTTCAGAGTTGGAACATGATAGAATTGACGAGTTTTGATTACCACCAGATAACAAGATGTAACGGTAATTTCACTTTATTATTTACATGATAAATCTTTACTTATGAAACATCTAAAAGAGTGATACTTATGCTACGTATCTCGTAAGCAGGATTATAGAATAAGTAACAATTGAAAGGATTGTAGCTTGATGATTGGAAGTTTTTCAGATTGAAGAAGGAACTTTGATGAACCTTGAATATCCTAGGAGTTGTTTCTAGTGGTAGAAATCCTAATAGTGAACAAGATGAGTAAAAGCATTCAGTGATGTAGCTATTTGATTCGGGTACGGCACTCGCCTCAGGATTGTCTGGCGAATGTCGGTGATAGCTCCTAAGTATGCTTTTTGTGGCCCAATTATTTGCTTGTGAGGCACTGATTCGTTTAATGTCCTTTCTTTCCACAGGCATTACACGTTACAAATATGGTTTGTAGATTGTTCTAGTGGTTGGTCTTTTGTTTTTGTTAGTACTGTGGTCTGGTGTGCTATCTTGTTGCTAAACATGACAACTTGACACTGCAAGAGTCCGGTGTGATGTAGTCACAATATTTTCCACAAGGGCAACGGTTTCCAGTATACTAGTGGTGGCAGTATAAGTCCTGAAGGTTTCTTGCTTCCTGTTCTGCTACTGGTGGCGATCATTGTTACGGTTGTTATTGTTATAGTTATTCTGATAGTTATTGTTGATGATGTTTCCCTTATCCTTAAGCTTTCTTTACGATCATCAGCTTCTTGCACATAATCATGCTTTATTATCTGATCTTTAACCCTGGGCTATGTTGAGGCTTCCTCCAAAGGTTTGAGGATTCTGACCGGCTAGTAAACATTTCCTTTAATACTTCTGGGGTATCCATTGATGAAGATTCTTTGAGTTTCTTTTTTTTTATTTTTTTTTTTTTTTTTTATCTACATTTGGGCACCATGTTTGGGCATAAGACGGCTAATTCTTGGAATCTCCTAATGTAAGTCTTAAGATCATTTCCTTTTACAACCAAGTTGTAAAATTCGTCTTCCATTTTCTTGACTTCAGTTCGAGGGCAATACTTATCGGTTAAGAGTCTTTTTATTCGTTCAAGTGATTTGTTTGGCTTGTTCTATTCAAATAGGTTTGAGCCTTATGAATTACACCCAAGATAGGGCATCATCGGTTAAAGTACCAGTAGCATATGTCACTTTGTTTTCTTCGGCATAGTGGCTACGAGAAAATACTGATTCAGTCCGCTCAAACCAGCGAATGAGGCTAACTGCTCCTTCCGTACCATTAAAGTAGAAAGGTTGACAGCTAACGAACTCTTTATAGTTTCCTGTTTTTGCTACAGGAGTTCCAGTAGGTTCGGTGTTCCTGTTGGGATTACTAGTACTTGCCATTGATGCAGCTTGTGCTTTCAGAGCTGAGGAAATGCCATTATTAATTAGTTGCTGGTGTGCAGCCACAAGGAAGTTTATGGCGGTTCTGTTTCAGCTGTTGACAGTTTCTTTTGGAGGCATTCTATCCATAAGATAACGCGTAGTAAGAAATGACATTCATATGTTTGGAAGGTAAATACTTAAAGAAAATTGTGATGCTTAAAATGCTTAAAGGAAATGCTTATTTTTTGAATTTAAACTTATGGGTTTTGGTATGACTTCATGAAGTCGAAGATAATGATTGCAATTAGTGATATGAGATTGAACGAAGCGTGTAACGTTAGAAACAATAAGTTCAAGAAACGGGATGCCTTTTATATTATCTTGCCTTCTTACTGTTCATAGTCAAGATTTAACAAGCGTTTTTATTTATACCACACATCATGTGGCTTAGATAAAGCTTTAATTTGTCCTAAAGTTTGTTGGTAGATGACATCCTAAAGATCTTCCTGATTTGTTTGGTGACGAGCTTGGATTCTCTCAATGATTTGTTCAAGATCAGAAATTCTGTAGTGAGCAAAGGCAATCTTATCCTTTTGCCCTAATCGCTTCTTTTGAAGTTTGATAATCTGAGTACGGATTCTCTTAAGTTCGGTCTTTAGTTCGTTACCATTAATACGTCCTTCTTCCATTTTCTCAGTGCGGTGAAGAGAGAGTTCATCTAAGTAATTCAAAATATCTTCGACTTGTTTCTCATGATGTTTCAGATACATCTTATCTGAACATTTTCCTATTTCAAATACTTGAGGTGGGGTAGGAGTATAAACTGAGAAGGATGGTGATACCAAATTACAAGTTTGATTCCGAGATGAATTAGATAACGTAGTTGAGGAAGAAGATGGGGAATGGATTCGCTTCTTAGGTGGTAATAGTTCTTCAGGAACAAAGAAATATCGAGGATCAAATAGTAGTGATGGTGGTAATACCGGAGATGGAGTCAAAATAGCTGGTGGAGTAATAGGATCTGGTGATGAAATAGGTAATTCCTTAGCATAAAATGCTTGTACGTCCTTCAAACAAGGATTATTGTAGAAAGATGAGAATACTAGTGGGATCATATTTTATTTAGGGTTTTCCGAAGAGTTAAAAGAACTACTTCCTGCTGAAGCTGGGAAATAATCCGATGAGACCGAAGTATAGTTAAGAATATTCATAGAGGAAAAAAAGCATACTAAATATCAGAAGTAGAGCGATTGGGGGAAGACATCGTTCTGTTAACAACCTAGTTATAAGTAACATAAGTTATTTATGATATAATATAGTATAATAATTATGTATCTTTACATACTGTTCCCGGATTGTAGTGGCACGGGGAGGATCTTTGATGGCTGATGAAAAAGAATATGTGGTTATGTTAAGGTTTTGACCTTGTTCTCTTTATATATGGCGCTGGATACCAATCTTATCACCCCCATTTTTTACATATAGCAGCGGAAGATAATCTGGGGTTTTTTGCTTCCGAATGGGAACAAACAATCATAATCATTGAAAACGACCCAAAGAAAAGTTTGTCAAATGATACGTTATCATTCATTTCAAAATTACCAGTTTTCAAAGGCAGGTCTAATATCTTAGTTACATACAATATGATTGATAACAGGTTTAGCCATTTTGCGAGTCCCACTGCACTCCTCCGTTTCTCCGTTATTGCTTAATAACCTAGAGTTTTACATTCTAAAAAGACTTACACAAAGGTTGAGTAAAGTCATTGGTTTGATAAATAGTTTGAATTTTCAAGTCATAGTGTAATAATGGTAAAAACATAATTTTTATAGAAAAATTGGTATTGTTATTATACACCCATTATTAGTATGATTGCAACGAATGCAATTATTATAGTAACGTGGTTTTATGCGTTATTGTCTTGTTTGGTCTGTTTGGTCTTGTTCCCTTGTTAGGACAACGCACTAAAAAAATTATCATCAAAAAAGTCAATTTTACGACTTGAATGAGTTCATAATATCAACAATTACATTTCCCAAAGTCATTTAACGATACTTGAAGTTAAATTTTACGGACTTGTAGGATTTATGACACTAACACATTATCATCCAAAGTCAATTTAACGACTTGAAGTCAAATTTAACGACTTGTAGGATTTATAATATTAACACATTAATATCCAAGTCAATTTAACGACTTGAAGTCAAATTTAATGACTTGTAGGATAGATAACTTAGACAGAAATTTAATGAATGTCAGGGATAAATGTAATTTGTATACACATTGTATTCGTAATTTATAGCAGGTATCCCCTCACGGTTTATGAAAAAGTTGAATGCGAGGTATGAATTTCACTAAGTCTTTGAAAGTATTCTCATTGTTATAGATAACGTGTATGTTAAAACAGTTTGTACAATGCATGTTTCCCCCCCGCGAGGACCCCCCCCATACCTGGACCTCCCCTTTTTATTAAAATACGTTAAAATAAGTAAGGCTGAGGTTATGAACTTCACTAAGTTTTGAAAAGTACGAAAATTGTTATTAAGAATAAGGAGTATAGTAAAGTAGTTTGTAACAAGCTGTTTCCCCCTCGCGGGTTTATAAATCTATGTTAAAATAAGTAAAGGCGAGGTTATAAAACTTCACCTGATATGTAGAGTAATAATATTCCTAAATGAAAGCTTGACGACTTATCACAATCATTAAAAGGATAGGTTGATATAGCAAAAGGATATTAAACAGCCACGTCAGCAACCTGAGTAAATAAGTAATGTATTTAAGAAGGTTTGTACTCCTAGAACTTTAGTTTTAAGAGTTATGTGTTTGATGAAGAGTTTGAATAATTGTTATCACGTTTGGGATCATTTCATAGGATGGCGTCAGAAGTCGTTCAGGTACGTTTGAGGAGCTAGGGCACTTTAAATCGTAAACCATACAACCTCAGTCAGAAAGTAATTACCAAGATGAAACCCTTTAATTTGATATGCTCCTTTGTATTGTGATATGATATAATCGGTTTTATGCGTTTTATCAATATCTGGAATGTTAAGCACTGAGAATTTCTCCTAGCGTTAATAAAGTTATGTCTTGTATGGTTTTTAATCTTGATTTTATACTTTTTCAAAATGTTACATTTTAGACCTTAAGTTAAAAAAGTGGCTCAAAAATATACCCTTGGGGTTTGCACCTTTTACGAGTTTGGTCTTCAAGTTTAAAAGATTTCAAAAATAAACCCTTGTACTTTAGAAAGTGACATAATAGACCCTTTATAGTTATAACTTTGATAAAATGACATTTTCAGCCCCTTTAGTTATAAGTTTTAGAAGTACGTTATATTACCCCCTTGCATGGCAGGGATAATATTACAAAACATGTCCAAATTGCCATGCAAGCTTATTTTAACATTTCAATAGACATTTATAAGTTATAATAAACTAAAATATGAAGATTTAACGCAACGAAAGTTTAGAATTATAACTATTCGTTTAAGGACGAAGCAGAACGGGTCAAATTAAGGTTTGCAGAAAACGTAAACGTGTAGGTTTTAAGTTCAATTCCTTCAATGATCGATGAAACGTGTTATTTTAACATTAGTTAAGCATGCTAGGATAGATTATAACAATATTTAATCATTATAACATTTAGTTTTAAGAAAAACATAAAATTAGGGTTTCGGGTGTACGGTTTTGGATCAAAATAGAAAATGAGCATGAATTGAGTTATGAAACTTTAACAATGGTATTATTTAGGATCATTATGATATTATAAAAAGTATAGGATCAGGAAGTTTAATATCTAGAAACCAGGTTTGAGCTTCATGGAAGCAAAAACGGTGGAAATAGGTTCATTTTCGGGTAGTATTGCCACCGTTACGGCCTTGTATTCTTGTTCCCGGGGCTTCCTTATTCAAAAGCTTCGCTTGTTTCTTGTTCTTAGATCTTCTTAGCACTTATTGGAGCAAAGTATTGCTGCCTTATATGGGTTATAGATAAGAGAGTGGGGGAGGGGATGTGGAATGAAGTGAGGTTTCTTGCTCTATTTATAACTTGTTTTGAGATTCAGAAGGTTATGTGAAGCTCATGAATCGAGGTGAGCTTGGAAGGTATAGTTGATGAAGTGTTGAAGATTATGGAGTGAGTTGTATAAGCTAGGGAAGTAGATTGAAGTGTATGGAAGGCTCTATAAGGGGTGTTTTGTATCACGACTGAAAACGGAGAAACAAAGAGTTGATGTAGGTTTGCTATCTTACCAAGAAATGGTGTATGTAATTTAGGAAGGTTCTTGTAAGCTGCTAGCAGAAAATGTGGGTGGTTCACCATGGTGCTTAGTTGCAAAGATAAACTTCAAAAATGGGTCAAAATGCAAGGAATGAAGGTCGCGGGTACACTAGGGCTCGAAATAGGTTTTTGTGTTTGTAATTCATGTGTACTTGATCAATAATGATGGATTAACGTTTGTAAGGATTGTATTAAGGATTAATAACAAGAATTGATAGGTGGTTCGGGTTTAAAATGGGTAAAAACGAGTAGCATACGGAGTCCCAAGTTCAATTAGGGCACAAATTAGGGTTTCTTGGAGTCAATTTGCATATTGTTGAAGTAAAATGATGAAATGATGATTGTATTTTTGATTGAATAATGTTGTAACTTAAGTATAATACAACTTATTTGAGTTCTTGGTTTAAGTTTACATTGGATAAAAATGAAAAGAAACGGGTCATGTTTAGTTTGTTTGCTCGGGTTAGGGTTTTTTGACTTTTGTATTGAGGGGTTGTGAGTGTAAAAATGTGTATGAAAGTTTTATGAATAGAATATAATTAGGGTTTAACAGGGTATATTGAGTGTATAAGCATGTACAAATGTGGTGGTGAAGAAATTGGAGGTAAAACAGAGGTAAAACGGCTATTTTGGATATCGTGCATTAATGACTTGTATATTGTGCTTTAAAAGCTTGTACTTGACTTGTAGGGAGTTGAAATTCAATATGGAATTTTTTTATTACTCTGTACATATGCTTTAGTAGCTTGTACATTCACTTTAGATATTAAAAATCTTCATGGAATTAGGGTTTAGAGGTATACGATAACGGTTTAAAGCCTGTTTTGATATAACGTTGCGAATGGTACATTATAGAGTTGCAAAAAATATTCTTGTGAATGACATGAGGCTAAATGAGTGAAACTTAAAGTGGGAAAACACATGAAAACTTGAGTTAAAATTCAAATTTGTTAGAACAATCTGAATTCGCGGGGACAGTTATACACGAATTTGCAAGTTCTTATGCTTCACGAATTCGCAGGCGTTAGTATTACACGAATTGGCAGTGAACCTTTAGATCACGAATTTACAATTCACTTTAGACCCTGAATTTGCAGGTCTCCTTTAGACCACGAATTTGCAATTCACTTTAGACCCCGAATTCGCAAGTCTCATTTAGACCACGAATTTGCAATTCACTTTAGACTCCGAATTCACAAATCTCCTTTATACCACGAATTTGCAACTCATTTAGGGTCTGAATTAGCAGCATCCTTTAATGTCCGAATTCGCAGTTTTCACCTATTCAACCAGATTCAATCATGCTTAATGGATTCAAAAAGGCTAATTATCCGAAACACTTAGATTCTAACCAAAAAGGTGTCTTAAAACTTGTGTTGAGTAGCAAATTTAAAATTGATTATCTTTTAAATCTAATCAAGTTAAAATTGGATTAATTCAACTAAGCCAATTTAAGTTCACTCTTTCAATGGTTATCCTTCTAAATGTGTTATATGCAATAAGTGCCAATTCAGGGTCTCTATATATAGTGACTATATAAACTGTATCGACTCTTTCTTAGCAGAATCATGAGTATGACTAAAGAACAACAACAAGCTTTAGACGATGCTCTTGTTCCAAGGGAACAACGTCTTACGATTGGCAGTTGCAACTACAGATTGAGCACTACATTCAAGCCCAAGGAACCCACCTTTCAAGTTGCTTTAGATGTTCTCTCTCTCACTCCTTTTTATCCAGCCTTCTTGATCACAGCAAGTGTCCCTGCCGTCTACATGCAGGAGTTCTAGGCTACAGTTACCTATCAAAAGCATCACATAAGATTCAAGATGAATAAGAAAAGCTATTCCTTTGATATGGAAACTTTCAGAAACCTGCTTTTGATATGTCCAAAACTTCCTGGACAGAAGTTTGTAGATCCTCCATTTGAAGAGGAAATACTAACCTTCATTAGAGAACTTGGCTACCCTGACAACATCAAATTACTCTCTGATGTCAAAGTTGATACGTTACCTCAACCTTGGAGAACTTTTGGAAACATCATCAACAAGTGTCTCAGCGGTAAAGTAACCAGAATTGACACACTTCATCTTTCTAGGGCTCAGATACTTTAGGGATTGTTACAGGAGAGAGTTGACTATGTTTACCTTCTTTGGGAAGACCTAGTTTTTCAGATTGAAAACAAGGAGTCAAGAAAGAACAAATACATGGTTTACCTAAGATTCACAAAAGTTGTCATCAATCACTTCATGTCACAAGACCAGTCCATTCCAAGAAGAAACAAGGTAGACTGGCACATGGCTAATGAAGATCCTATTCTCACAACTATGAGATTCATTCCTCAGCATGAAGTTGTTCAAAGATACGGTGCCATTCTTCCAGACTATCTAACCAATCCAGCAATGAAAGAATCTGAAGCGTACAAGACTTACCATGATCTTGCTACTGGAAAGGTGCAACCAAAACTAAAATATGTACGTTGATCTTTCAGGACAAAGTCTGATGAAGCACCCAAGCCTTCCTCTGGTAAAAGAGTCAAAGCAACGGCTAAGGTAGCAAAGTTTGGAAAGAAAAAGCAACTAGCTCTTGGATTGGAAACTCTCTCTGACATAGCATTGACTGAGGCTGCACAAATGAAATTGACCATTGAAAGAAGCAAAACACAACTTCACATCTCTCAACCCAGTGTGTAACACCCCCAAATTGGGTCGCAGCAGATTATGGGTTGGGGGTGGTACTTTACAGATCAATAGCACAAGATATATAAGAACGACCTTTAAAAGTGTCGTTTAAAACTGATACATTGGATTTAGCAAAATGTTTGATACAAAAGCCCGAAGCTTTACTTATTCATTGTTAAATTATACAAAGATTCTAGTTCATAACAAATGCTTCTCCAAAATGTAATGCAACCAAATCTTTAATGCAAATGACCTTCCAGTAACGACCACCTATGTATCCTGGCACCTCGTGCCTTATTGACTCATGAGAAAAAACATGCTTTTAAAACGTCAACAATAATGTTGGAGGATTCAATAGGTTGTGAATTTTATAAGTGTAGGACGCAAGATTTCCCGTGATCAATTACATAATGTAAACATCACAAAAATGTAATGATGTTGTCCTAAGCTCATGACAATGAAGTCGAATAAATGAATTGCATATATAAATTGCCTACCATTGACCATGAATGATGTTCTAACCGAACATCCCAATCCGAAAATGTATAATGTAGGACCGCAAGATTTCCCCATGATAATGCAACAGATGCAAACATCATAAAATGTAATTACGTTTTCCTAAGCTCATGACACTGAAGCTCGACATGTATGAAATGCAATATAAATTGCCAACATTGCCCGTGATGATGTTCTAACCCGCAACATCCTATGTCCGACATGGTATACGTTCGTTGTCCGGAAAACCGGCACAGTGAGCATGACTCACCCAAACGGGGATGTCAATCCCAAATAGATCTATTTATAACATTCGCGCTCACAACAGTAATTGACAGTTCATGATAATGGGCTCAGATGGGTTATAGCTACTTAGGCAAACACGTAATCGTAATGTAAAATGTCCACTTGCGTCCAATTGTAAAACATGCATATGTTTCTCACCCCAAAACTTGTAAATCATTAAAATGTAAAACGTGGGGCTATGAACTCACCTTGTGTGTATGATAACAATTATATCACAGAAAATGCGTCAGATAAACGCCGAATGCAACCTAATCCAATATTGGTCGTATAATTACTAAGCGCTTTGATTAACTACTACCATATACAATTCTATATAGCTACATCACCATCTAATTGCGTTTGTGAAATCGTATTTATAAAGTTAAAACGTTTATAAATAGCTCAATAGTAAAAACGACGCAATTTGTTCGTTTTAAGCCCGTTTCTTACGTTTCTTATGTCCAAACTTTCGTATTAAGACGAGTTATCAAAATATTACATTTTAATATTTTTTAGTCCTCTGGTGAACAGTGTTTTTACTGTTTATGACCATTTATAAACTTATTTTTATAAATTTAATCGTAAAACCCGTAAATGTCGTATTTTATTCGTTTTAGCTCCGTTTTTAGTGATTCTTTCGAGCACGTCTTGGTTAGTAAAAGTTAAATTATATTAATGATGTTTTCAAAATGTTCATGTCTGAGATGAACAGTAACTTTTATAAAAATAGTTTTTTTAAAGTATTTTTATACATTTAAGTATATAAACTCGCGTAATTCATAACTCCTTCGTTATTGATCCAAAAATTATGATTCGAAATGTTTTCGAATCCTAAAAATAAGTGATATTTGTGAAAAATAATAAACTTTATATATCAGAAGTATTTTATAACTTGTTTTTATAAAATTTCTTTTATAACGCGTTTAATTAACGTATAACTTGTAAACTACGTATCTTTTTCGTTATTAATCCGTTTTTCGAGTTTCTTACATTTTTGGAATCGTAATGAGACGTACTATTTTATAATAATATAAAATGTAAACTTTAAATTTCGAATCAAAACAGCAGGTTTTGAAGTTTTTCATAAAAAACATGTTTAAGCTTTGTTTTACAACTTTCTAGTTTAGTCACTTGGTTACAAGTCCATTAAAACACTCATTAGCACATGTATTATATCCTTAGGGTCTCTAGTCCATATTTTGTCCAATATTGTCCAAGATAACAAGTCCTTAACAACACTTATAAATCATAACTTATTATATAAACTTTTGATTTACTAGTTTATACATAAGTTTTTTATACATAAACCAAAAGTGTACAAGACTTATACATTCATTTTAACATGATATTAACAACCATATAACATATGAAAATGTGTAGAAAACCATGATTACAAGTAAAAGTCCATTTTACATGTTATTAAGCATCCTAAATGGTGATTTGCTACATAGAACTTATATATACATAAAATTCATAAATGTCAAGACATAAGGAGTTTTAGATGACCTTAATATGATGTGTGGTGATGAACAACAAGAGCTAAACCCTTGTTTAGCAACCAAACCCTAACTTGCAAGACTTGAAAACCCTAATCTCAACCAAAACCTTAATCTTGCTTTATCCTTGGTTAACCACCTTGTAAAAATGCTAAACCAATTATACTAACACCTTAGGATCCCATCTAATATAACGTGTAAAGAATGTGTATAAATGTTGTAAATAATTTTTGGTATGGATTTGGTAGGTTTTGGGAGTTGGCCGTGGCCTATAAGGGTGACAAAGGGAGTGTTTTCATGTTTTATACTTAAGGAAATGAGTATGTTTGTGTGTTCTATACTAGTGAAGACCTTATATACCATATGACTTGTCAAAAAGTGTACATGGAAGTCTTGGGACAAAGGGAGGGTTTCATGGGAAGTCTTGGTCAAAGTTAACTTAGTCATGGTTTAGGTTTAATGGCTTGAATATGTACAAGACCAAGTTGCAAAAATTGTGTGCTCCTTGTCCCTTCTCTTGTTGTAAACGTGGGCAGGGGGAAGACCAAGTTTTGTTTGTTTGATCTTTGGTAAAAATAGCTAGTCATTTACTTGTTTACTTGCACTTTTTAATATGTAAAGTTTAAATGTAAAAGTAATACTTGAAGTATATATTTCCTAGTTGGTTTCTTTCATGTACAATTTGACTAACAATATTAACTTGGGTAAGGTTTAATAAAACTTTAGGTATTGGGTATAATATTAGGTATTTGTTGAAGCGTAGAAAAGTTTTGGTGGTTCCGGGTATGCCTAAACGTATTTTATCGCGAAACGTAAACGTTTTACGTAACCAATAAAATAAAATGAACAAAGTTAATAATTATCCTCAAAATAATTACTTAACACTTTTCTTGATGTAAACATTTAATGGTTTGATGACCGTTTACATTGAACGATAATTTTTAGCTTACGCGATTTAACTTAACGATTACGATTTAAAAGCAAAAGCGTACAATACTAAAAATACATAGTGAATTTATTGACGACGTGCAATGTCCCTAAAACACGGGGTGTTATAAATTCACATAGCTACTAACCCTGTTTTTCATGCTAGAACTAAACATATATAGGTGAATTGTCATTATGTCAGTGATCAAGTTAAGGATGGCATTACTAAACCTACCTATCTTCATACTTCAAAACAATTAGCTGAGGGTTTTACCAAAGTTCTTACTACAGATGAGCATCATAAACTTCTTACCAAGTTGGAAGTATCTACTTTAGATACTGCTCAACTTGAGGAGGACTATAAAGATGGAGGGGGTTAATTTCGACATTAGAGAAAGTTCAAGGATTACTTTTATAAATACTCAGTTGTATATAGTTGGTTTTGATTTTGGAGGAAAAGTTAGTTAGACTTCTCCCTCCTTTTACTTTCTCTTTAAATACTGTAACAAGAACACCACTTCAGTCAATGAAATCAGTTACAGTTTTCTCTCATTCTGTGACAACCGTTCACACACCGCTAGTTCTATTACGAAGTTGAATTAATTACTACAAATAGCAAGAAGATGATATCATGGAGTAAAAGAGCATCCAAAGTCAACTCAAATTCAGGCAATTTTAACTGGAGTTAAGATGGTGCATGATGAAGGGGCATGTTGGTTGTGCGACGTGCGATTCATGTTGCAAGTCACATACATTTACTAACCCTCTATAAATTCAACAATAAGAAAGAATTTTTTTTATAAAGTTTCTTTGACCACTTGCTTAATTGAAGAGGGTGAATTGGTGCTAGAGTTTGTTTGTCAAATCGTTAGGTATAACTTATATTCTTAGTTTAGTGCTTATTTATGGTTGTAAACGTACATACGTGATTGTTGAACAAAAAAACGTTGATGACCTCCAACATTGTGTTATGTGTCCGTTAGCTTAAACATACATAATGTTAGATATCTCATGAGATTGTGTTGGTTAATTCATTAACGTGTATTTGCAGATTAAATGTATCAGCTAGTATAAAAACTTGTAGATTGATTATAGAAGACTTGCATTGTGTTATTTTTTTTTGCAAAAAAACAAAAAACCAAAAATAAACAAAAAACAAAAAGTGTGAGATTTTCTTTAACACTTAAGTTCATCGAACATGACACACTTATTGATTTAAAATACTTATTTTTTCGTGTAATATGATTATTTAGTCAAACACTAATGGCTGGCAACACTCACTAGTACAAACTTAATGTTATGTTTAACGAGAGTTTTAGTGGTTAATTCATTAACGTTTGCAAATTAGATCGATCTATTAATTAGTATGTTAACTTGCTGGGCGATGATAATTGACGTGCATTCTGTGTTCTTTAAAAATTTATATAAATTCATTTTTTTAATTTCTGAAATTTTATTTAAAACTTTAAATTGGTTGAAAATCACACATTGATTGTTCTCATTTCTAAAACAGTTGTTTTTATGCATCGTATGTAAACTACATGTGGATTAAAGCTTTATGGTTATGATTGGGTATAATCTGGGATGTTAGTAATATTTTAAGAATGATATATATTTGATGATTTGCCCTATGGATTTTATTAGATGTGTGAAATAACTAAACTGATAATATCATATGATTTGCTGAATAACTAGATGGTTTAAGGTTGTCTGATTATTGATTTGTAAACTGAACGCTCTTTATTATTTATCAGTACCATGCATATGTATAACCTTTTGGGATCAACTGATGTTACTAAATTCATCAATAGTAGGAGATCTTGGATCTTGTCGTGATCACAAGGAAACTTATAAAACGAATTATATGTTTCATATCAGATGACATTTTCACGGCTTATGTTGTACATTTATGTATGAGGATATAGATTAATAGTTTCAATCAATGAATTCGTTTTGTTCCATAACTTCATTGTGACAGGAATGTGTGTTTGTGTCTAATCACAAGGTTTTATTAACCATGAAAATTATTTATCAAAAAAGAACTTACCTTTAATCTAAGATATTGTCGTGTGTTCCTTTACATGATTACATCCGACAACATTTCTTGCATCTGCTCTATAACGGGTTTTCTGTCTTACTTTCAGATACTTAGGTGGATTACTCATCTAGAAGCGTGGGAACACTCCTACTTCCTCTAGAACGGTAAATTACTTAAACACTTCAGCTGATATAAATAAACTATTGTGCTTGCATATTCTAATACTTCCTCATGAGCTTGCTCATTTGTTAATCTGGGGTACTTCAATTACGGTTCATATGTTTTCTTCTTCAATTCATGCTGGTTGTTTTTTATTAGATAATAAAGGTTAGTCGGCCCAAGTTCGCGTGTGAGCCAAGGGTCCATTGGGGTTTCATATTCGCTATGCAATTGTCATTATAGATACTTATCAATAATATGCATAATACGCACAGGGTTTACATTGTAACAGATCTATTGCATTGCGGTACCCACTATATTATTAACACGTTGCTCGAAAATTGTTATCGTTGTACATGAGATGTTCAACGAAAGAGTCGAGATGCTATCGTTATACACGAGATATTCAACGGAGGAGTCGAGATGCTATGTTTTACATGATATGTTCAACGGATGAGTCGAGATGCTATTGTTATACATGTGATGTTTAACGGAGGAGTCGAGATGCTATCGTTGTACATGAGATGTTCAACGGATGAGTCGAGACGTTGTACATGAGATGTTCAACGGAGGAGTCGATATGGTATCGTTATACATGAGATGTTCAACGAAGGAGTCGATATAGTATCGTTATACAAGAGATGTTCAACGGAGGAGTCGATATGGTATTGTTATACATGAGATGTTCAACGGAGGAGCCGAGATGCTATCGTTATACATGAGATGTTCAACGGAAGAGTCGATATGCTATCATTATACATGAGATGTTCAACGGAGGATTCCAGACATTTTTTGCTGTAAACTAATTCTTTGGTCAAGCTTTTGGTCAAAACGACTAAGTGTTTCCCGAGGACATGTCCCCGGGAAAACGTTGGCGGGAAAACTCATCACTAAAAAATCCTTTTAGTCAAAACGACCAAGTGTTTCCAAACGACAGGTCCTCGGGGAAATATCTTACACCTTTATCATAAAAGCAAATATTATCCTCACAACCATCAACACATCACGCACTCTCACAACCA
Organism: Tanacetum coccineum; assembly: GCA_026074375.1. NCBI lineage: Eukaryota > Viridiplantae > Streptophyta > Magnoliopsida > Asterales > Asteraceae > Tanacetum > Tanacetum coccineum. Next base: position 15,925 of record BQNB010059826.1, on the reverse strand, counting down.
CCAACACATAACATACACTTTGATCACCACCACGTAACCAGTAACACACACATTGTTATTATGAATATGTTGCAACACGAAGCTTTTGCATGTCATTGTGCAAAAGGAGATGTAGTTTTACGAGAATCATATCAACCTCACATTCGTGGTCAACTATACTATGCATGTCCTTTATCAAGGGTGGACAATTACATGTTTTTTATTTGTCTAATATATAAATAATTTTGTTAGTTGTTATAAATTATTTTCTTTACTCTTTAACAGCCTCAGAAAAATGATTTTGGATGTAATTTTTTTATGGAAAGAGGAATGAGTTTTTCTATTGGTCGCTTCTCTTGGAGCTTCAACGACTCCAATTTATTTTGTAGGACCTTCAAAACCTCCAAGTGATTCTTTGAGACCTTCTACAAATGCGGAGGGCTTGATGCGGTAGTCATAGGACTTCTACAATAAGTTTTATAACTTCCTAGGCAGAGCACCTAATCGTTGTAGTAGTAGTATAGGCAAGACTTGGAGGGTTGTTATCGTTCACTCGAGGAATAGGTTGGGAAGGCTTGATCACGGTCTAACATAATTCTAAGGGTTGAGAGAAGATTATTTTTGTGTTTTTGTATTTTGTAGAAAGCAAGTAAATCATATATTGGAGAGATTTGTTGGTTTTAGCTATTAAACTAAATATAATTCTAACACAATGTAATAATAGGCAGGCCAGGCATAAGAAAAATCCGCGCTGTACCATCAACAGCACACGGAATGTTGAAATTTCTCGTTGAAGGCGGCACGGTAACGTTACAGAGTAGTAGGGTCATTCCTATGGAATGTGCTATGATCTCCGGACCTAGCATCCAGCCTCCCACGGTAAACCAAGTACTGGAAGAGAAAATAAATATAGCAATCCACCCGGAGTACCCTGAACAGACAGTTGCCATAGGATCAACATTAACAGAAAAAGGACGCAAAGAACTATGTTCCTTGCTCAAACAAAACTTGGATATTTTCGCCTGGAAGCCAGCTGATATGACGGGCGTCCCACGAAACATCGCGGAACACCGCCTGAATATCCGGGAGGGATATTCACCAGTCAGGCAAAAGAAAAGAGGACAGGCACCGGAAAGAAATAAGGCAATCCAAGAAGAGGTGGAAAAGTTAGTGGACGCTGGAATAATGAAGGAGGTCCATTACCACAGTTGGCTCTCTAATCCGGTAATGGTCAAAAAGCATGACGGAACTTGGCGAATGTGTGTAGACTTCAAAGATCTTAACAACGCATGTCCCAAAGATTGTTATCCATTACCGGAAATAGACTGGAAGGTGGAGTCCCTCTGTGGGTATTCTTTCAAATGCTTCTTGGATGCATACAAGGGGTATCACCAAATTAAGATGGCAAAAGAGGATGAAGAAAAAACGGCGTTCATAACAAGCCAAGGGATATTTTGCTATTCCAAAATGCCGTTCGGTTTAAAAAACGCCGGGTCAACATACCAACGCTTAGTGGATAAGGCATTCCAAAGGCAGATTGGACGTAACCTAGAGGTATATGTCGATGACCTGGTTATAAAGAGCCACACGGAAGAAGAAATCATCCGAGACATAACAGAAACATTCAAAACCCTTCGACAGATAAACATGAAATTGAACCCAAAGAAATGCACCTTCGGAATGCAGGAAGGAATGTTCTTAGGTTACAAAGTAAGCACCAACGGGTTGAGAGCATGTCCGGAAAAAGCAGACACAGTCCTTAGCTTGCCATCTCCGAGATGCATCAAGGACGTGCAGAAGCTAAACGGAAAATTAGCAAGCTTAAACAGATTCTTGTCAAAATCAGCAGAAAAATCGTTACCTTTTTTCAAAACCTTGAAAAAATGCACAAAAAAGAGCGATTTTCAATGGACACCGGAAGCAAGAGCCCGCTTCAAGCAGATGAAAAAACTCATTACAGAACTCCCAACATTGACCGCACCAAGGGAACATGAGGAATTAATCATATACTTGGCCGCAGCAAAGGAAGCTATTAGCGCGGTCTTGATGACGGACAGAGAAGGCAGGCAAATACCAGTATATTTTGTAAGCCGCACTCTACGAGGCCCGGAAGTCAACTATACTCCTATGGAAAAGTTGGTGTTAGCCTTGCTCAGTGCAAGCAAGCGGTTGAAAAGATACTTCCAAGCACACACGATCGTTGTGATAACAAATCAACCGATAAAGCAACTGTTGGCAAGTTCGGAAATATCTGAGAGAATGCTGAAATGGAAGTTTGAATTAGAAGGTTATGACATCCAATATAGACCAAGGACCGCAATCAAAGGCCAAATATTGGCAGATTTTATTGTGGAACGACCAGAAGAAGAGTCTCCGGACGAACTCATGATAGAACCAGAAGTACTACCGGAGCCGTGGACGTTGTTCACGGATGGCTCGTCCTGCATAGACGACTCCGGGGCAGGACTAATACTAACAAATTCGGAAGGGACAAAATTTACATATGCCATGAGGTTTAGATTTGAGGCTACTAACAATGAAGCCGAATATGAAGCGTTAATAGCAGGTCTCCGGATCGCCGAACAAATGGGTGTAAAGAACTTACAAGCAAATGTTGACTTAAGACTTGTGGCCAATCAAGTTAACGGCTCTTACATCGCCAAAGAGTCAGGCATGGTTCAGCACTTAGACAAAGTGAAAACACTCGCAAAAAGCTTCAAGGAATTTTCCATCAAACAGATACCACGAAGTGAAAACAAGAAAGTAGATGCCCTAAGCAAGATCGCGTCCACAAGCTTCGCGCATCTTAACAAACAGGTGCTCGTGGAAGAATTGAAAGAAAAGTCCATAAATGAAAGGGAAATTCTTGACGTAGTGAAAGAAGAAGGCAACACATGGATGACACCCATATGCGAGTATCTGGCAAAAGAAATCCTTCCGGAGGACAAAAAGAAAGCCAGGGCGGTACGTCGGAAAGCGGTCAGGTATGCCATGATCAATGGAACCTTATACAAAAAGTCTTTTTTAGGACCGTGGCTTCGATGCGTCAGACCACTCCAAGCAAACTACGTCCTAAGAGAAATACACGAGGGATCGTGCAGCATGCACTCTGGCCCTAGGTCCGTGGTTGCCAAAGTAATCCGAACAGGATATTATTGGCCAACAATGCATATGGATGCACGGAACTTGATAAGGGAATGCAATGACTGTCAAATACACCACCCCATTCCAAGGAATCCACAGCAGAATTTGACCCCCATCACGTCTCCATGGCTATTTTATAAGTGGGGGATAGACATAACTGGACCTTTCCCGGAAGGTCCGGGTAAGGTCAAATTCTTAATTGTTGCTATCGATTATTTCACTAAATGGATCGAAGCAAAGGCTGTAGCAACCATCACCGGCAATCAAGTAAAGAAGTTCGTATGGGACAACATTGTTTGCAGATTTGGCTTACCAGGAGAAATTATATCAGACAATGGAAAACAATTCCGCGATAATCCATTCAAAGATTGGTGTGAGAAACTGTGCATCCGCCAATGCTTCGCTTCCGTGAAACACCCACAAGCAAACGTTCTAGTTGAAAGAGCGAATAGAAGTTTAGGAGAAGGAATAAAGGCAAGGCTTGATGAAAGAAGCAAAGATTGGATAGAAGAACTTCCGCACGTCCTATGGGCCCACCGCACAATGATCAAGTCAAGTAACGGGGAAACACCATTTTCACTAACTTACGGCACGAAAGCTGTCATCCCGGCGGAGATAGGCATGCCAACACTCCGGATCGCGGAGATAGATCCGGCTACAAACAACGGAGCTCTGAAAATCAACTTGGACCTTATAGAAGAAAGAAGGGAGCAAGCAGCAATACAAGAAGCAAAAAGCAAGAAAAAGATGGAAAAATATTACAACACAAGAGTCCGCGACACAAGTTTCAAGCCAGGCGACATGGTCTACCGCAGCAATGAAGCAAGTCATGCCAGGAACGAAGGCAAACTTGGACCCAAGTGGGAAGGACCGTACGAGGTTAAAGAGTCGCTGGGAAAAAGGAGCTTACAAACTCAAAGACTGCAAAGGAAATGAAATACCAAGGACATGGAACATTTGTAATCTTAAAAAATGTTATATACATGAAGTGTAAGAACTTGCCTGGCACATACGATGCTCCGAAGGTCAATATCTTTATTTTCATTTTGTAATATGTTGAATTTCAATGAAAAGTAGGGATTAGCTACCCCCACGAGTTTTTAATTTTTAAATTGTCATTACTTTTCAAAATTATATTAATTATTAAGACGCGCATGCTAGGAGCCACGCTCCACAAAAATATTATCCCGTATAATAAAGGATTGAGCAACCTCAAAATCAGCTCAGGCGCATAAGAGGTATTGCAAGCCCAGCACCAGGAGAATAACCCACAAATATTCACAAGACTATCCTACTAAAAGTATCACACGTGATATAAAAAGATAGCAACAACATTTATACATAACGGATATATCCAAAAATTGTTGTAAAGACGGTTAAATACCGCAACAAAAAGGCCACATACGGCCGCGGTATACACCATAACAGGATAAACTATAAGTAGCCAGGATATTTTAATTACAAAAGAAACCGCAAGGTCACATGCGACCGCGGGAGAAAAACAAATACACTAATAAAACAACATCCCTAGCTTCATCATCCAATTGGGAAAACGTAAGGCCACCTCCGACTGAAGCATCGATCCTTCCTTCACTTTCTGAACCTAGGGTAGCGTTCTCCGGAACCACATTCGATGAATCCGGATTATCGTAATCTTCTACAGAAACGGAAGGATCAGCATGAGGAACAATGACCACCGTAGATAGCACGTTAGTAGAGGGAACCTCAGCAGGCGGTTCAATCAAAGCCTCGGCAGATAAAGGATCATCAATGGATACAAATACGTCTTTCAAAAAGGGGAGACGTTCAATAAGATTCCTTTCCATTTTCTCCACTCACCCACGACAAATATCCAAAGCAACTGTTAGGATCTGGTACTAGATAGATCTTCTAGCCTATGTGGTTGTATAATACTTATGTAATCACAAGTATATACGTGAGAGACTCTAACACTTGTTTAGGCGGAAACTAAACAACGTAATATAAAGAAGAACAAATATAAACAATGATCCTCTATGGATCTTTCTATTGATAATAAATTGTTTTTGTGCTTTTGTAATCGGTGCCAAACCCTAATGCTAAAGGTTTCTTTTATAGAGAAGAAACCCTAAATTAGTTAACCAGAAAACTAAAATCACGTAAGAGATATACATCAATCTCTTCCTAATTTATCTCATTCCTATATTAATGAGATAATACTAGAATATAACTATAATTCCTTAATTACATTAATTACGTCTATAAATAACAATCAGCAGATTCTATCTCTGTCAGCAGAAACGAGAACATGACCAGCAGAAACATAATCAGCAGGAATGCTACTTGAACTGCCAGCAGGAACGACTTAATGCTATCAGCAGAAACGAACATCTCTAACAGCAGAAACGACACTTAGTCGTTTTTAATTTGTCCCAACAATCCTCCCCTAAACTTGGTTTTGACTCCGTTAATTCCAAGTTTCTAGATAGATCTTCGCGAAGCAAGAGGATTGAGTAACAGCAGAAACAAGTACCAGCAGATACAAGGTAACCAGCAGCAACAAAGCAAGCAGCAACATTAAAGAACAGCAACTTCCAGTCTTTGCAGCAACTATTCGTCACAGCTCTTCAGCACTCCATGCTATCAGCAACATTGACAAGTATGTACATCAAATCATAAAATTGCAGTCTATCCTCATCACTTCCAGGTGTGTTAACTCCTGTGAGAGGTGAATCATTGAAAAATGTAAATGGATTTGATGTCTCTTTACCAGTTAGCCATTAACTCTGGAGTAGTCAGTTCTTTGGCCACCAGAAAGGTGTATGTCCATGGTCAACTGAGAACCATTTCAACTCTCAGTACTTGAAACATTGGTGAGTTGAATACCATATGGTTTTTGGCAAACCATTACAGCCATCAACGGATTTGATATGCCTTTACCTGTAGCCGTTTGCTCAGGGCTAGTCAATCCTTTGGCACCTAGAAAAGGTAAATTCCATGGTGGATTGAGAACCATATCAACTCTTTTGTACATGAAACTTGGTGAGTTGATGGACCATCCACTTTTTGGTAAAGTGTCAACCATCTAATATGGATTTGCATGTCTTTACCATAAGCCATAATCTTATGGACTAGTCAACTCTTCACTTAGACAAATATGGTGAGTTGAAAACCATACAATTTTTAGTAAATTGTCAACTATAAACGGATTTGAGAAGTCTTTACCAAGAGCCGTTTGCTCCTGGACTAGCCATTTTTCATCCCAACAGGAATATGGAAAATGAATACCATCCAGGTTTTGGTAACCTGGCAACCATCAACGGATTTGAGTTACACACCAAAGCCGTTTGCAATGGTGAGCCAGACTCTTTCTTGGCTGTTAGCCATGGTGAGCTGAAAACCATTTGTCGTGCAGTGCAAGCACTAACACCAAAGTTATACAACACTATACGATCAATACAACTAACGAAGAGTACATATTTTTTTTTTTTTTTAAAGAATATCAATGAAACTATTGAAAACAAACACGAACTAAGACACAAACTTACATAGGAGCAGATGCAAGACACTCATAGGATTCCCGTAAGCCAGCTTGAACCGTCTGAATTATATTGCCAGCAACAACAACATCCCGACAGTATGAGGGTGGAACTGTGAGCTTGTGACGTAACATACGTTCCAGCAGTGTTGCCCGGATAGGATAGACCCTGTCTACAAACATATACACAGTCTTCCCATTTGTTAAATCCAGTACATGAACAGAGCTCTTGGGATACAGCTTCCAGCTACACACAATCCAGTCATCTTGAGTGCGCCAAAAGTCTTCCATGTCATCCGAATGAAGTGACTGACACAACATATTCACATCCCTCCATAGGTCCAAACCAATGTTTACTTCTGGGTTTAAGCGGAAGTACCTATTCATCCGTCGTCGCAAAAGAAGAATATCCTCACGATAAACATGCGGTAGCAACTCTTTCAAGAAGGTAAAGCACTTTCGCCGCCTGTTCTCCTGAGAATAAACATGATAATAAGTGTCACCAAGCGAGCAACGCACCATCTCCCAATCTTTAAATTCACCATATGGAAGAGGGGGAATGTAATGCTCCATATCCTCATCACTCTCACTCTCAGAACTGAAAAAATCTTCAACTGGTTTATCCCATAGAAAGGCATCACTTCTCACCCCACGATGTTTACGACGAGACCGAGGCGGAGAAGTGGCATAATCAGAAACAGGTTCATCCTTAACCCGTGGATCAACAATCTCATCATCAGGGAGTTTGTCCACAACCACAACACCAGCACCAGAAATGTACTCACCCCGAAAGAGAATCTCAGCAAGGACTTCGTCATCCGAGTCAGGGTCAGCAGCAACTCGAGACATACCAATCGGCGCATCCTCATCACTATCCAGGAAAAAGTCATTAATACCTCCGGATGTGGATACAAACAAACCAACAACGGGTATGCGATCAGGAGAGACATTTGACGGGGAAGAACTATCAGCAGAATCTGCAAATGATGAAATTCAGCAGAATCCTTTGCTGCTGAAGTGGGAACAGTAGAAGCAGTACCAGTAGTACCAAGTGTACCACCAGCAGTATCAGGAACAGCAGAACCAGTCATAGGAGTAGCCGAACCAGCAGGGTTAAAGCTACCACCACCAGCAGAATCAGGATCATCGGCATGATGTGTGGAAGCAGCAGGAACACCCGATGGCTGTGAAGTATCACGGTCGACCCTTTGTCTTTTAGAGGGAGGCTCAGAAATGACAGGCTTGGGTCGAAATAGATTATACTGAGCACTCAACAATCGATCCTTTTCAAGACGTCTGCAGATATACTCGTACTCGTCACTCAACTGTTGTTTAGACATAGCCTTGACAGCTTTCATCGTGATGGTACCATGATGAGCTGCACACCACTGATTTTTAACCAAGGTACGCATCATTTGGGTGACTTCAGATTGCTTCAGCGGCTTACCCTTGAGTGCTCGATAGCGCAAATCTGCCAAGGCTCGCTTCTTCCGTTCCTTAATAGCAGTCATGCGCTCAACAAAGTTTGCCTCGGTTACATCCGCTCCTAACAACTCACGTGCCAATGCAGGATTTGACCCAACTTGCATCATCAAATTCAGCCAGTCGGTTTCTGTCATACGCATCATGAGTTCATCCAATTCCTTCGCGCGCTGCTCAGAAACATTAGGCATGTATTCCTGAGCTAAATCCTCAGCCCGTAACCTCTGAACCAAGCGTTCACTAGCTTGTTCTTCTTCGAAACGTTTCCTGGCTTGAGCATCTTCTGCAACAAATTCAGCAGGAATATCTAAATCAGGCATAGGAGCCTTTCCTTTATCAGCAACACCAGAAGGACCAGCAGATGCTGAGACTGCTGCTTGAGAAAGTACATCAGCAGAAAGAGTAGCAGGAAACTGCGCAAAAGCTGAAGTATTGAACTCTGTCCTGGCACGTCTATGAACCGACCTCTTACGCCTAAGAGGAACCTCCTCCTCTTCGCGTTCCTCTATATCCTCAGAGGGAACAGTAGCTTGATCGTGACCCAGAGCTTCAGATGCCATACGTGATAATCCTTCAAGGTCAACCGCATCTTGAATATCCACATCCCCTTCTGTGGCAGGAGCATCACCCACCAACCGTGCTGTCCTCAATTGTTTAACCGTTCGCTCCAACTTCTTTACTCGGGATACAAGTGTCAAAATTGCTCCCCCCATGATTTTCTTTGAGGTTCCCAACTCAGTTTCCAATGAGTCTATCCGTCCCATACACCTGTCAATCTTTGCAGATAAACTTGTTAGAAGTGCAGGGTCCTCTGCCCTACCAGCAGCATCGGCTGTTGGTGTAGGAGCATCATCAGGCCCAGCATGTGTCTCCTCATGGAATCCACCAAGAATGGTCTCATCTTCCATGGAATTGAGATTAGTAATGTCTTCAGGCTCAATATAGTTGGCAGGCCTAGGTAGGGGACCAAAGATAACGGATTCCTCAAGAGTAGGGTCAACAAAGTCATAGGGACGGGGCGGTGGGCCAAAAATGATTGGGTCAATATTATCAGGGTCCACATATCCAGCTGGTTTAGGGACAGGGCCAAACACGAATGGCTCCTCAAAACGCAGAGTCTGTGCGGGCGGGGTAGGTGGAGACGCAGGCTCAGGTGTAGGATCCCTAATGGGAGAAGGTGCAGGAACAGAAGGCCATGGTCTCCAGTCAGTAATAGGCGAGACAGGAATAGGTACTACCCATTCTGTCTCAGGCAGCCTCTCCGGTGTCGGTTCCCTAACAGGGGAAAACGGAGGAGGGTGAGGTACAGGGTGTGCCACAGCTGGACTACCAGCATCTGCATGGGCAAGAACATTGTCCTCATCAGCAGCATCATTGCCAGCAGCAGCAATGGCAAGCATGGGTGGTGTCAAAGGTATTGCCTCACCCTCCCATTTTAACTTCATATTAGTATACAGTTTCCGAGTAAAACCAAAAGTGGGTCGAGGGGTTCTGTCAGCTGTCTACAAGCATGTTGTAAAACCTTGGGTACAATAAAAATTTATCTTTTTAGTCCTTAACATTCGCAATCATCCTTCAGAATAAATCAGAAAAATTATATACCCTAACTACCAGTCGATAACCAAACAAGTGCTGTGCAAGGGAACTTGGAAATTGATTTCCAACATCCAAGCCATAGGCTCAGACAATGCAAAATTGTATGCACCAGAAATCTCCATTGAGGAGAGAGATGGTGCTTAAGAAAAGTAAGGGTTCGACCTGGCGGATACCCAATAGCCCCCATACCCGCAAAAATGTCATCAATTTGCATGTCAAAGATGCCATTGGCATCATCAAGTTGTAACTGAGCCCTAATGAGCGACTCAGTCACACCACCTCACGCCGTCAATAGTTGCAACTAGGTCATAAGACCCAGCAGCATTTGGGCGAACTGTAGCTGTTGCCCAAAATTGTTTGACCAATGAGTCAAACACGACCGGAGGGTCATGTGTTAAAGCGTACCTTAATGGAGAGTGATCCAAATAGCTGAGGATATCTGTGAAGTCCTCGGAACCTCTTTCCCTCCCCAAGTAAGCGATTCTGTTGTGATCATCTTTGTACTGGAGGGCCGCCATTGGTGATTACAGAATTTAGGTTGAAAAACAGAGTATACAGAGGCAAAAGGTATTGGTGTATGTGTGTGTGAGAGGATGAAAAATTGATTTGGGAGTAATTAGGTTAATTGTGTCCAATGTGTGAGAAGTTAACCTTTTAATTTGATTGGTACAATTTTAACCTTGTAAGTTGAAGTAATTGAGTGAAAATCAACTTGTACGCCGCCTAGTCAGACAAGTGGTGACCGCCAAATCCATATAATAGAGATTTAAAACGAAAAACTATTCAACTACTATTTTTAAGACCAGCAGGTAGAAAGTCAACCAGCAGTAACAAGTCTTAAAAAAAATCAGCAGAAACTATTCAAGCAGTAAAAGTTGTATGTGAGCAGCACAAACTATTCAGGCAGCAGATACATTGATACACCAGCACAGAATGAGACTTCCACAGAAAACCAAGTGAAAAACCAGTGGCAGAGACCAACCAACCAGCAATATCAAGTTGAACACAGCAGAAACAGGTTACTACCAGCAGAAATAAGTCAGCCAGTAGGAACATGATACTACCAGCACAAACTAGTCCAGCAGCATGAATAGATGTATTGGCAGCATAAACAACTCCAGCAGCATGAATATATTCAGCCAGCAGAAAGAGTCCTCCAACAGCAGAAACCATGCAGACAGCAGGAACATACACCTTATCAGCAGAAATGAATCCACCAGCAGAAGTATGCCCACCAGCATGTACACGGAATCAGCAGCATAAGCCATAGCCTACACCAGCTACAACAAGGCACCCAGCAGAAGAATTTTTTCTCAGCAGAACCATAGTAAAAACCCACAGAAACCAATTCATCCACAGAAAGATAACCTACCATCAGAAACATATACAGACCAGCAGAAACCAACCTGTCAGCAGGAATAATGTACAACTAGCAGCAGTATAGACTACATGCAATAACAAGAAAAATAAATATCCCAAAGCAAAACAACCATATCACCTGCATGAAAGTAGAATATACAAATTTACAACAACAAGCCTCCCCTTAGGCTTATATACCCCGCCCTCAATTCCGAAAGAGGATTCACCATCACCAATATGGACACCAGTATACGCAAATCTGGTCCATCAAATGCCTTTGGTCAGTAAATCAGCCACATATCATCGTGTGAATCGATCACACTTGAATCTAGTTCTTCTCATTGGCATCTCTAATAAAAGTGATGCCTAATCTCTATATGCTTGGTCCGCTGATGGAAGACAGGGTTCTTTCACAATGCAAATGTGATCTGGTTGTCTATGAAGATTTTGGTATTTCTTAAGTTGAAACCATAATCCAACATCTGGTTTGAATCCAAATGAACCTGTGCACAGCAGCTACAGCAGCAACATACTTCGGCCTCATTAAAGAAGTACCCCAATAGTCTCTCTTGCACTGCCATGAAATTAACCTTCTGCCCAGAAATTGACATCCACCTGTAGTGGATGTTCCTATCACCATGAAAACCACAGCTTAATCACGGTTACTGATAGCTTCCAACGAAAGGAGAGAATCATTATGGTACCACAAGCCGAGTTTGGTTGCCCCTTTTTAGATACTTGAAAATTTTCTTTGACTGCATTCAAATGAGAAGTCAGCTGGAGTAACTTGATGTCCTGGAACAAGCACTAACTGCAAACATTATAAGCAGTCTTGAAGCGTGAGATACATAAGTAACCAAACATAGGGATCTGTACAAATGTACAATTAACTGGAGATCAGATATTCATCCCTTCAATTTTGGTCTAGCACTTCTAGGGTGTATGTTTGCAGTTCCACATGATTTCCATGTCGAACTTATAAGAGCATGCCTTTAAACATACTTGTCTTGGCTGATAACTATACAATAGGCAACTGTTTCACCTGTAGACCTAAGAAGAAATCATCCTCTCCCATAGCACTCATATTCAAATTCACCTTGCATCAACACCAACAAATCGTCACACCATGCTTTATTGGTTGACTTCCCAAATATGATTGTCCATCCACTAAACCCTGTACCAAAAGTATAATCCCTGAATGCTTTCATGATGAACAGTGTCCTGTTGTCAATATTCCCTCTTCTGTAATTGTGTTGAACACAAAAAGCTGACAAATCTTGCATACCAGCTCGAGGTGCTGATGAAGTCCCCCCACCCCCCCCCCCCCCCCCCCCCCCCCCCCCCCCCCCCCCCCCCCCCCCCCCCCCCCCCCCCCCCCCCCCCCCCCCCCCCCCCCCCCCCCCCCCCCCCCCCCCTATACAGAGCTTTGACCACTGCTCTGTAGACAATGCCTCTGGAAGTAGGATCTTCAAAGCGCCTTTAGCTGAGTGACATAACACTTCTTTCTTCTTCAATTTTCCATAGAGAAAGGCCACACTTAACGTCCAGACTGATATACCAATAGCCCTATAAAAGCAAAAGCCAAAAATGAGTCCTGATAGCCTCTATTTACTGGCCACTGGTGCAAATACCATCATCCGAAATCCAATAACCCCTCCACCTTGTCGGTGTCCCTAGTGCAAACCAACCTTGCCTTTTATCCCTACAACTATTCTACAGGCATCACTCCCGCTGTTCTTCAAAATCCATTTTTCCCTATTGCATGTTTTGCCGCCATGTAGAGGGACAGTTTCCCATACTTGCCTGGTTGATGAGATTGTTGCATTCTCTTCTTGCATAGCATCAACCCAATCAGGATCCTCAAGTGCTTTAGCTATACTAGTTGGTTCTAACTAAGAAAGGAAGCAAGCAGACAGACAATGGAGTTGGTCCGTATGATTGGTCCTTTGTTGATCTTGAATATATCCAATGAAAGCACTTTCACCAAACTTGGATTTTTGAGCTTTGCTTCTTGTCATAACAGGAGACGCAAGATCACCAAGAATCTGAGACTGAGGATGAATTGTGTAAGCAGAAACACCTTGGTTTTGAATTTCAGCTTCAGCTTGACATAGTATTTCTGCTGTTGCTTGTGAGAACAAATAACCATATCGTGCAGCTGCGTCCTTAGCTTCATATTCTTGTCTTTGAAGCTTTAGCAAAAGCTCTTCACTTCTGCATAATTGCATTGCTTTCCATAACAACTAGAACATTGTTGATAAGGACTGCAAATCTGTTAGAAGGGAAATGAAGGTAAACCCACGATCACACTGTCCATCTACTACTTCTGAATCTAAGTCATGATCTTGTGTACCTGCATTTAATGTTAGTTCTTGTGTACCTGCAGGTGTGTCAGTTTTAAAATGAGTATAACCCTAGTGAATCCGTTAAGTAGTCCAAGGTAAAGTACCACTCATGACCAATCCCTGAACATTAGATTCATCATCCAATATCTCAGATTCAGGTTACCTCAAACCCTCTGTTTGGTAGATTATAAACCCTATAGGCCTTGCTATTTGAAGCATACCCAAACAAGTAAACCTTCATCAGCTTTACCTCAAATTTTTCCCAAATATTCACATGTATTAAGGAGTAGTTACTTGACACCACAAAAGGTTAAGATGACTTACTGAGGAACCTTCCCATATATCAAATTCATAAGGTGTTTTATTCTGGATTAGTAAAAAGAACACCTCCCTGTTTAAAACATAACAAGCCGTGCAACCCAGCTCTAATCCCAAAACATGTAGGTAAATTAAGAGTCTACCAACATGTTTTACGAGGCGGCCTCTATAAGAGATCCTATTTTTCCTCTTCAGCAACCCCAATTTGTTTGTGGGGTTTCTAGGATTTCTATAGTCCCTCTTAATTCCCTTTTTTCCCCACAAAGTTCAATAAGTTTTTGCATTTAACGTCTGTGTCTCCATTATCACACCTTATCCTTTAAACCTTTTTATTCAGCTGGTTTTTCTATTAAGGTATGAAGTCATTAAGGACATAAAATGTTTCATCCTTAGTACCCAAAAAGAAAGTCCAAGAAGAACCTGCTAAAGTCATCTGTAACCCTAAGGATAGTACTATCTAGTCAATACTCCTTATATTATAGGACCAAAAAGGTCCATGTCAGCAATTGCAGGGATTCCGTAATAAGGTCCTCAACAAGAGCAAAATATGCTTGTAAAACCTTATGTTTGCTTTCCTTTGTTTGCAGGCCACACAGTTTGTGTGAAATGGTAAACACCATGAGAGGTAACCCTCAACCAGACCTTCCGTAGCTAACTTGTTGATTGTTTTGAAGTTCAACATGGAGCCAGTCCTTACTGTGCCAACGGTGGATTCATCCAAGGATGCTTATTGCTACTAAACAAGTAACTGTTGTTCTGGTTTGCAGGTCAGAGATGTGAATGTGGGTAGAGATCATGTTTCCGAGGAATTCTGAGTACCACCTGACTTAGCATCAGGCAATTGGAATTCTTCGAAAGCACCAAACAAAGTGTCTTTGAAAAACTTTTGTTCTTTTTATCACAGATTTGGATACAGAAACAAGTAAAGTGTTGCAGCTCTTCTACATATAGACATTTTCAAAGTCAAGCTTTTGAAGTCCGTAATGGTGCCTTACCCTGATATTCTAATTTCTAACCATCTCCACCCTCAAAGGGTTTTTTGTTACAATGCCTCCCTAGATCAGCACAAAATCACAAGTTGTTCCTTGTTTCCTGTCAAACTTCTTGAGCAACCACTGTCACTATACTATGTCATTATCCTGAACTAGATCACCCTACAAATCATACAACAAAACCATTAGACACTTGAGAGACCCAAGCCAATTCTTGACTTGTAGCCTAGCCTTGTGGAACATTAATTTGAACCAGGTGGATTGATGAGATCCAGCCCAGGTGATGGCCATTACTCTTGACCCCAAAAATGTGGGTCTTTTATTCCTCCAAAGCACACCTGCTGAGGTAATAACAGCATATCAGTACCCCCGTCGTCCCTTATTCATATACTTAGGGTCAATAAATCATGGCAAATACATATTATAAAATATACAATGATGTCCCTGAAATATGGTCTAGCAGCAGGATTAAGCCAACCAGCAGAAACTGGTCTACCAGCAAAAACAGTTGCTGGTCTTTTAGACCAACCAGCAGGATGTGGTCTATCAGCATAATTGACTGCTGGTCTATTTCTACTAGCAGCAGGATCAGATCCACCAGCAGTAACTGATGCTGGCGAATTCCTACTGACCCAGCAGAACATATGCTACTTTAATTTACAAGGACAGAAATCTAACACAATTATAAAAGTCACAATCTTTAATCAAATGCAATGTACTCACCACAAACAAAACATTTCTTATAACACGCACAAAAGTGTTTTTACAACACATTCCTATGTTCAAGAATCCACCACGTTTAATTACAAATCATCCTAGGAGATTTACATTCTCCGAACAAAAAGAAAAACTAGGACAGCCAGTATTGGGAATATTGGGTCTTCAAACATCAGACTCTGGCATAGTTTGGATATCAATAGTCAGGTGGAAGTCTTGTCGTAGGGCTTGAGGCATGAATCACTTGATTCATGGGTCTCAGAGTCTGAAGACTTGTCACTGTTATCACAAGAGACAAAGTCATTAGATTCTGAAATAGTATCAGAAATTTTGTTATCAGACTGAAATAGTATCACAGGATGTTAGGATCTGGTACTAGATAGATCTTCTAGCCTTTGTGAATGTATAATACTTATGTAATCACAAGCACATACGTGAGAGACTCTAGCAAATGTTTAGGCGGAAACTAAACAATT